>VZTR01023296.1:121956-179645 GCA_013400775.1 Chaetops frenatus | reverse complement strand
TATATATATAGTGAAAGAGGAGTTTGCATTTATTTTTATGTGTATGTATTTTTTATTTTTGAAACAAAGACCTGTTATTTAAATACAGAAAGCTTAGCTTGAAGTTCCAGATTGTAGAACTGATAGGTAGGTGAATGTGAGATGATTAATGAAATTATTGCTGTTCCCGGTGTTTGTCTGCCAATGTCCTGTATTTAATCCTTTTTATCTCACTTGCCCATCTTGAAATGTGTCATTGGTGAGTGTCATTACTTCTTTTTATTCTATNACATTTTGCACAGCTTTAGTTCAACTCTGTTGCCCTCCTTGTAAGAAACCTTTTATAGACTTACATAGAGATGAAATTAACTCCTAAGGAACAGTATTAATGGAATGATATTTCTCATAATCTCCTTGGAGACTGGGATGTTTTCCAAAACAGCAGTATGCTTTTGAGTGGAAGAAAAATTACAGATCTGGGATCGTTCTGGCTGAATTTAGGAACAGTGATAGTTTAATAAAATGGAATGCTACCAGGTCAAGACTGTAGCTGTGGCATGTCAGTTACAGTGGAGTTCATAGGGGGAGGTAGTTCTGGCTGTCCAGGTAACAGTTTGCTTCCTCCCCTTACAATGCTCTCTTTTTGGAATTTTACTTAGTATTGCTGTTGTCTCAGTAGTATTTTCTGTGATTCTGCATCCCTCTGTAGCATCCTGAACACAGCTGCAGTAATCACTTGGAGCAGTTGGAGCTGGCAGGAGGGATGCAGGTGGCTTCTTCACTTCTAGGTCATGGGATTCAACAGGTGGGAGGAGGGAGTGTGGCAGAACTGCAGCTCATTTAACCATCTCATTTTAAAGCCTGTTCAGGACTGCTTTGATGACACATCAGAAGGGAGAGTTTCAAAGCAGTGCTGAAGTAGCTTGAGTTTATTTCATTTCTGTCATTAGAGAAGAAGATGGAAGACTTATTATCTGCAAGGTTAATGGTAATAAGTTAGGTAAGCACAAGATAAAGGAGAAAACCCTTCCTTCACTTCCATTAATAAAAGAAGTCAACATTTAGTTCTTTGCAGGCAACTGTAAAGAACCGCATTGGGCACACATTGTATTTCTTCCTGCAGGCAATCCAAACATTGATTTCAAGGAAAAATATTTTTTTTCTATACTTCCTAAGTATGAAATAAAGGAATTGTCACCATTCAACTATCACTCCTCTGATAAGCAAAACACAAGGGTTCTTCAGTTCTTGAAGCATTTTATAGGTAAAATTTTTCTGTCGTACTAGTTCCATTAACAATTTCTAGAAAAAATAGTGTTTTTTTAAATACTAATTTTGATGTGATTTTATGTTACAGTGTATAGTCCTGCAGTTTACCCATTTTAGTCACAATATGTAATACGTGTGAAGGGGGAAGACACTGGTCATACTAGAGACCAGTCATGGGTTAATGCACCGTGGTCAAAGTCCTGGACTGGTAGGACTGATGTAGAAATTTGATCATGTAATGGGGAGTTTTCTATTGCTATCTCCAGAAATTTTGCTGTTTGCTGCCTGCTCTTTACAGTGCCGAGGGGAGCAATCCCTTGCAGAGCCACAGAGTGTGCAGAAGAAGTTTCAGAAAGGGCCAACACCTCCACCAAAATAGTGACAACTCTCATCTTGAGCTACTCATTAACCTGTATTTCTATTGAGCCCTGAATTTCATAGAGTCCTTATAACCACTCATCTCTTGGTTGCAGTAACTTACAAAATGCACACAGTGGATAAATGCATCAAGATGACAAGACTCATTTCACCCAGTACGTGGGAGTAACTGATGTGATGTCTTCATCTTTTACATGTACCAGCTGCCTGGCCTTGAGCCACCGTAGTTTCCAGTGGCCATGGCAGGGACGTCACCCAGTGATTGCAGTTCCTGCCGTGTGCGCTCCTTGCACCGTGTCCTTTGCACCTGCTTGAGCTGTGACACGTTGCTGATGGCTTGAAGAAACAAGCAAGCACATTGGAGTGGCCTAAACTGTTCTGTTCAGCTCTAACAAAATAGGCAAAACTGGCAGGTGAAGTTAATGTCCCCTTAGTTCTGAAAATGACAAAAAATACACTTTTCTGCCTGATTTTGCACATATTGAACACGTTAGTGTTCTGTTAGTCACAAGTCTCTTCATTATATGCCGCTCAATAGAGTCAGTGTGTAAATATATTACAGAAGAAAGAAGGAAAATTTATATTTCCAGTAGTTTTCTTGTATGGATGTGGCACATAACTCCTGGCTGACAGTAGTTCTAGAACCTTATGAAATACACAATCACTTCTACGTCCATCTGACTGATGGCACTGTTAAAATTATAAGCTTGTACTGATTGAGAGATGTAACTTGGGGAAAGTTATTGTTTTTTTGTCTCTGGTTGTCAGGGTGCTCTGTGTAAGGATGGCATTTCAAAAAAGAAACATATCTAACAGTAATTCTGGAGATATTTCATTATTGCAGCAAAGATGGGTAAGAAAAAAAGAATAATTTCCTATCTAGAAGTGGATGGAGACTGTATTATTTTCAAAGTAAATGAGGTATTGATGAAAATGTAATAACAATTATATGACTATGAAACTGAAGGAGGGTGACAGGAGTAAATTGAATATAGTCAGCACATAGCTGTAGTATTGAAAAAACCTGACNGAAATGTGTCATTGGTGAGTGTCATTACTTCTTTTTATTCTATGAAAGAGAGGGGAGAGAGAGAGAGAGAGAAAAAGAAAAGAGAGAAGTGTATTTCTAAATGTGATGTGGGAGATGAAACAATTTTTCTGTATTTGGGGCATTAGATTAAAATCAGCAAACTTGAGTGTATCTTAACTGTAAAACTGTTCTTGTCCTTTAAACCGTTTGCCTGCTATAGACCTTTGGCCTCTAAATCTTGGAGGGCTCAAAAGGTGAATGTTTTATTTCTTTTCAAATCGAGATGCTTTGGGAGGTGAACTTGACTTGTCAAATTCTTGGAGAGCGAAGGGATGACAAATCAGCACAAGACATGGCAGGTGCTTAACAGTGTATACTGGGTTTAATTATGATTTTCTTTTTAAGGGTTTTTCTGCATGCTGTTGGTTTTTAATGAATGAGAAATGCTGCCTCTTATACATGCAGAGAACCATCCAGGTACTTCTTTAAGAGGTGCAGTATCACTCAGGTGCCTCCCTTATTGGTCAGTCAGATGCCATGGAGTTGTCTGGATAAATGCAGATTAGTGTGACCTTTGGGTTACCAGTCTGTGCTGAAAACCAGCAGGGGTACAAGGAAATAGAGGCAACAGCAAAATTTGGAGGAGAGAGGTTAGCAGCGGGCATAGTGTCCTCAGTCACAGTGCTTCGCTGTGAAGAAATTACTTTGAAAGATTGCCTTCTTAAAAACAGATCTGTCAGTAATTTTGTAGAAACAGGGTGATCTGAGTGTTGTTTGAAATTTCTAAATGAGCTTCAGAATTCTTTAAAATGACATGTGAGATTCCTGTCTCATTACAGTTTGCTTCAGGAAACAAACATTTTTTCATGGGTGTGCATTAGAAATTGTCCAATTAAATTCTGCATGTATGCTCATATCTCAGTTTCTGGTTCCAGGAAAGAGTTACATATTTAAAACACATTTTGTTCCTCTAAAGAGAACATGTACCCATGTGGCTCTTCAGTTTGGAAATTTACACAAGTTCAGGTGATTTCAATGTTGCAATGCTTGTCCTTGCCTCAGCTTCTATTTCCTTTCTCTCTTCTTATCCAGTGTCTGTATTTTTCCCATGGATTCCTGTTCTCTGTGCTCAGGGCTGCCCCATATCTGCAGAGAGCTACTTCTGCAGCTAGCTCTGCAGTAGCAGCTCCCTTGTTCCTTTGGATATCATATTGTGAGACTCAGAAATTCTATTTTTTTTTTTACACTTAAAAATATAATCATCCTGTCACTTATACTGTCCACATGTCCTAGCTTGGTTCAGACTCTCTAAAGGATTCAGAGGTAATGAGGTGGAGGCATTTCCTATTTCATATTAAGCTTTTGCATCCGCTTTAATTTGCTTTAAGGCAAAATATTTTTACAGCGTGACTTGGAAGTGAAATTTAATAATGGTCAAGTTCTATTTGCAGTCATTCATAGGGCCTAGGAGTGTAGCTGGCAACTGGCAGCTACATGTGAACCCACATATACAAGCATGCACAAACACACATATTAATGCATTTTAACACCCCCACCCTTGCAATCTGCTGGAATCTGCTGTGAACAGCCCATCATGCACACACAGCCTGTTCTGCTGCACGGTAGAGGAAGCGATGTGCTAAGGTGTCAGTAAAGAAGCTGATGAGAAATCATGCTTTGGCTTCACAAAACATCCTGGAGAAATTTTACAGCAGGGGAGAGAACAGGCATTTTGACAGAAAGATAAGGAGGAGAGAAGAGGTAAATTCCTAAATGTGTTATGTTCAATAGAAGTGATGGAGATGTAAAGACTATTAGGAATAAAAAGCAGAGAGGAGAAGAGAGGGGGAACGAGAGCCTTAATGAAACAGATTGAAAAAAAGACCTGGTAGGAGAAACTGAGAGCATAAGCGAATTAAAAATATGAAAGTGGTTGGGTGGGGAGGGGTTTGCAATGGTGTGTCTGAGCAGAAAATGATGATGAAGGAGTGAAGAGCATGAATACAAAATAAAAGGGTATAACTGAAGAGGAAAAGAAATAGTACACATACTACTAAAATTTAGGCAGCTTTGCTTTATTGTATAATGCATATATACATGCATTTCATAGTCTAAAACAAGAACTTAGTAACAGTGAGAATAATAAGTTAAAATGAATAAAAATTGGAAAATTTAATGAGGGAAATGTAAAACTGGCTGAAATCTGGGGGACCATTAGCTCACTCTTCTCAAAAAGACGATTAAAGTGGCAACACCTAAAAGTTGCACCACTGTCTTTGATAATAAGCAGAATTTTTTGCCTCCTTAAAAAAAAAAAAAAAGGGATAAACAGTAATTTGTCTTTTGATTTAAATAGTTTGTGTCAATCTTTGTCCATTTCATGTTTGTTTGTGAAATTTCAAAACAAATTATTTATATATAATAAAACAATCCTACTTATTTTCATAAGAGTCTGTACTAATAACGTTTTGACTTAGTAAAATGAATTAAACATGACCTACATAATAGCTAAATATTTATCATGGTAATATTTTCTGTGAGATATAAATTATTCTGAAGCACTCAAATCTTCCAAAATAAATCCCAGACTGTATTATTAGAAGGTAAAAAAAAAAAATTGATAAGACTTATTTTTATGCAGAGGCACCATAAGAAAAGCAGAATGTTTCCCATCCTAATGGCATGTAGTCTTTTCTTAAAAACCTCATTCATAATTGTGTGAACAAGAAAGTTTGTGCAATGTAGGGGGCTGACAGTTTCTGAACAGATCAGGACATTCAGAAGTGAAAACTGTCAGCCAGGTGATAGACTTTGGCTTTTCTTTTGTGCTGAAGTTTGTGTTCAGTTCCATTAGTAACTGTGTATAGATTTTGAAAACTAGGTCATCAGCAGTACAGCATCTTTTTATTATGATTTATACTCTGCATGTTTGAACAACCCAAATAATTTTCATGTGTACCATGAATCATAGCCCTATTTTATCCTTGGTTTTCACTTTTTTCCTTATATAAGCAAACTCCTATTGATTTTTGAGCAGATTTTTCCTTGAATGAGAGCTGAGGAGGGGCTGTGGTATTTGGCCCAAAGGATTGCATAAGCTAGTATGAATCATAAGAATTTGGAGACAATATATTTTAAAATTATTTCCTCTCAAGTACATTACCACATCTTGCATGCTGCTAGGAGCTGCCTGAATGTTGTTACCATATGGATAAATAAACTCTCCCATTCCCTGTTCACTCATTTTTCAGAGCCTCCCTAGTTTTCTTGGCATGTTGTGTTGCAGAAATACTCTTGATGGGGCTCCTCAGCCCATGCACCCCGATTCTAAAGCTCTGTCTGAAGTGCCAGTTATCTGGCTTTTATTTATCCACAGCCTTCTTTTGAAGACAAGCCCCCCTTGGTATAAATCTTGACAGCCTACATCAAGGTCTCAATCTTCTTTCTCTTTGTGATGGAGTTTGTGATCAAAGGTGAGAAGTCAGCTCTCTCTCCCTTATGTCTCTGGAGCTTTTAGAGCTCTGAAAATACCAAGAGCATGACCCTCAGTTATGTATATGAAAATACTATTTTTTTTCCCTTGAAAAAGGACAAATAGGAACTTGTCAGTCAGTCTTTTTGAAAGCAAATTCTGTCAGGGAATCGAGGGTCTGCATCTGTCCTTGGGCTAAGGGTATAACTGTGGTCCAAATGTGAGGCACAGTGTAAAGCAGTGCTCAAATTAATGCAAGAAGTTGGTTGAAAAGTTTCTGTCCTTGTACAGTGACTCCTGTGAATCAGGACATGAGCTTACTGTCAGTTATGGTGTACTGCTCACAAGCCTTTACACCAGGGTCTGCACACCTTGGGAGTTTTGGTGACTTCTGCTATCATGGTATATGTGGGAAAAATAGATATTTTTGCCTGAGAACTGGAGCCCAATGTGTCTGAGCAGTTTTGTGCTGGTTTGGAGAAAGCCAAATAGTAGAACAAGTTTAATTTTAAATTATCTGAAAAGTGTTTCTGATACATATATATTCACTTTTTCTCAAACAGATTAAATGAATTATTCAGATTGGCTCAAAAATTCCTGTGTGTTTCTTGTGGGTGTTTTTTTTTTTTTGTGGGATTCTTGAACCCATGTATATTGCAGGTATAAACTTGTGACTCCAAATGAATTCTTTTAGATTTTAATAGAATGTTGTGCTTAATTTGAAATATGCTATCAGCTAAATAAGAATAGTTTGAGAAGCAAACTAAACTAAACATTTTTAGCCTTATGATTGAAATTCAATGTTAGAGTAGAGTGAATACTTGTAAGTTGAAAATACAGTAGGAGAATAGGATGTTATTCTGAGAAAATGATGTGTTTTAGAAAAAAAGCAATTACAACTCAAGAAATGAGAAGGGAATTTTTTGTACTGGTTGCTAATCAAGTATTGTGTATTTGTACACCAGTCAAATTATTTTCTTCAATGGCTGCACAAAATACAGCTTCTCAGATGTTATCTAATATGCAAAACAATACGTTTAAAAAAAACCCCTCAAACCTTTTGCATAATGTTATCTGTTAGCAGATGTAGATCTGTAGCAGCATAAATTAGAGCATTGTTCCAGAATGCTGCTGCATTTAAAGTTATGCCAGTCATGGGCAATATTAGAGGCTGCTTAGCTCCTGGTCTCTTTGGGCAGGGTTATTTCCAGTGATATATTCTTTTTTGATATAGCTAAATAGTTTTCTAAGTGCTTGTTTTTTAGCTATAATTAATCCTTTGAACATCTATAGCTGTTCCATTAAGACTCTCATAACTAATGAATTAAATCTGACAAAATCCCATTGGAGATGCATTTAATTTATTGGCTTTAAAATTCTAATGGAAGTAGTTATGGATGTCCGAAGGATTAAGGATTACTTAGCTAGGAGGTCAGTCAGCATTGCATCCATTTTAGAGATGAATAAACTGAGGCAGTGGGAGATAAATGATAAATGTAAAGAAAAGTACATTAGAAAGATGGGAATGGAAGACAAAGCTTTAGTCAATGCAGTGCACTGTATGGAAAAAACTCAGGGTTTTCACTGTTTCTTAAAGGATTCAAGATGTGGAGTTCACTGCTTTTCATTTTAATTGCAAGAATGCCATCACTTTGAAAAGCACCAAGATTGCATCTGAATTGTCCTAGGTTTGTGCCCTTCTCCTTCCTCATCTCCACTTTGTGTGACATTTTGGAGCAGATGTGTTTTCCTTCTTTTCAGAAACTGACAGTATTAATTCAACCTGTAACTTCAGAGATGGAAAAGAGTTAATAGAAACATTAATAGGTACAAAATTAATAGGATTTGAACTCGCAACCTTTGAAATATGAATTAGGAATTTATCTGGTAGTCTACACAGTCTTTCATTAGCAGCTGTGGGAATTTACAGGTGTTAAATTAGTTAGAGAAGTGCTGCACTATTCCATGAATGCAATAAAAACATAATGAGAACTACAAGGAAATAAATTAATTCTAAAAAAGGAATCTAATATAAGGGCAGCAAAGTTCAAATAAAGCCTTCTCTCTAGTTTTTAACAAGATTTCTGAGATGTCACCAATATTGGACATAATATTGCATTGTTATGCTTCACTTCTGAAATATTTTCATTCAATGCAAAATTTAGTGATTTTTTGCCCTCCTTCTTTAAAATTTCTTCATTTTAAATATTTCTGTGTAATATTTTGCCTGTTGAAATGCTATTGCAGTGTGACAGGTTAGAATTACAAGCCCTTGGTCTGAAGCCTCAGTCAGAAGGGTGCTGGGTGCTCTCAGGTGTTGATGAGCTGGGACAGGGGGAGCCCGAAGCACGGCCCCTCAGGTTGGTAGGGAGGAAGGAAAATGGATTGACCAAGGCTTAGTTATATTTCAGATATGTGAAAGCTTTAAAAATTTTGAGTGTAGAGTATGTTTCCACTTCAAGGGCATTAAAATACTGTCATCCCAGTTGGCTAATGCCTGAGTTAAAAAAGCCCTTGACTAAATGTACAAGATCCTTGACTTTATGATATGAATGCTTTGCAGTATGTGTTATGGGACTTAGGTTAATTAATGCAATTTTAGGTCTTGCATTGCTTTTCTTCCTTCTGGTTTTAGAAAAAAAAACCTCAGGTATAAAGCTTTTTCAGTCAACAAATGCAGGAATTAGTTGTACCTCAGTGAAGGGAAAATGAAGAAACTTGTTACAGGGGCTTATAGACAATAGCTCAGAGACCAGTTCTGTGGGCTCAGCAAATCCGTATTATCCACATCCGTGTAAGACATTTTGCTACATTACTCCCTGCAGTGTCTTCAGCAGTGTGTTACTGCTGGTGTACATTGCTACAGCAGTTGTAATGAAGGAAACAGATTACACTTAGTGGGAGAGTAGTTCATTGTCACACAGGGCTGTAGTATAATCACTATTGAGAGGTCAGCACAGATCCCCCAAATCTGATCAATATAGATGTGCTAGCAATGACTGTGGGCTCTCTGTCTTTTGACACAAAGCAAAGGCTGAGCTGTGAGGTGGCATGTAGTCAAAAGCTCAGCCTCACCTGAAGGAAAAGTATGAAAAATGTTATTCATTGATGGATCTTATGTTCAATATTTATTAGATCTGTCTGTGTCAAACTCTGAGTGTTTACAATTTGCAGAAACAGACATACCCATTTCGTCAAGAGCTTTTGAATTGTAAGCTGCAATGTGATCTGTGTTCCTGAGTTGCACCCAACCTGCCTGAATCTTAAGTTTGTAGAAATCTTTAAAAAACCCAGAAGCCATTCAGCAGAGACTGGTGTGAACAGAGTGAGACAATGTCACATTGCTGAATGTCTTCTCACTTTCTCTTTCCATTTTTTCTTGAATAAGGGATGTGGAAAACACTCCTGGTTTATGGTAATCTCTTTTTTTTCCCCTTTCCCCCCCTGCCTTGCTCTGAATTTCTTCCAAAGCATTTCTGATCATTAGGGAGTAGTTAAAAATTCAGTTTTAGCCTTTGAATATTCTTCTGGAATATTTAATCAAGTAGACAAGAATAGGAAACATTCAGCTTCTTTAAGTTTATACCCACGAGTTTCCTCTCTCCCAGAATTTGTGATCATCATTTACATCAAGTGGGTTAAGCTGAATAAAGGTCTCCAACCCTTGAAAGAATGTGGTGAGAAACTCCCAGCTATGTTAGAGATTTGTTTTGTTTGTTGATTTTTCCAGTGATGAAAAAGAACCTCTGCTGCCTGGAAGCCCTGGCTGTGAGCAAGCAACTCATATTGGTGATGGTGCTGCCTGGGCCCTCTTCTCAAAGTTTTTTCTTGAATCAGTGAATCCTGATGGATTGTTATGGGACAGTTATATTGCAGGCATGTGGACTGATTGTCAAGTTAATGCCTGTTGTTGTCTGTGGGTTTTCCCATTTTATGTTAGCTGTCTTGTTTTCTGGTTTTTTTTCTATTTGTTAACATCTATTTTATATTGTGATATATCTTCAGTGTGTCATCCTGTAGTAAATGCAGGGAAACGAGGACTTGTTCGCAGCAAACACAATTTAAGATAAAATTGCAGTTAACCTTGAATTCAGTTGTGTTTTATGACTTAAAATGGATTAGGAGTCTGTTCTGATCCTTTACAATTGCATTATTTATATAAGAGTATATTGTTTTAATATATTTAAATATGTATTATTTACATTGAACATATATAGTATATTGACTTTAATACATTTTGAGAAAATAGTTGTGATTTAATGACATTTTATGACTTCTCAAAATTAAGGTTGAAACATGTATTGCAAAAATGTTTCCTACATTATTTCAGAAAATATAACTTTTTCATCTGTTATATTGGTGAGATAATGGCATTCAAATTATTCACATTTCATACTCTTTGTATATAGAGTATTCTTAATTTACAGATTTAAGACCATGTTGTTTCATTAATTTAAAGTGGAGATATACACACATGCATATCACTGTATAGATTTTTGTGAAAAAACACATGAGGAATGTCTTAATACTTTAGTTCTTAGGAAAAAATAAATGACCATTACAAAATGCTCAGTAATCTGAACAATCCTAGAAGTCCTGTTTGATCACATGTTTACTAAGATTATTTTCTTTAAAATGCTTAATATTCACTTGAAACCTTTAGGATCACTCACACTTTGTAGAATTAGAATTCTTGAGAAGTCAACCAAAAGAAGAATTTGATGTCAAACACTTCAGATCTCCCTGGAATGCATGTTAGACTTCAAACTTTTAGTTAGTTTCTATTACCCTACTTCCCTTAATTTCATCTTTTGGAAGTATTTTTGTATGTCCCTTAAGATTTTCTAGCTTCTTGTGCATTTGTGTTGCTGGATATCACTGTTGGTGAGTGAGAGGATTTTGGTTTTGTTTTTTTGAGGGAGGTGATGTAGGACACTTGGAAAGGATGCAGGTGGCTCAAGGGTCTGCAGTGCCTCCAGAGGGTGGGTTAATTTTCCCTCTTCAGCACTGTCAGACAGAAGGCTGCTGACTTTGTCTCTAAACAGTATAATTTCAGCTGTGCAACTTTTACTAGGTCCAGATGGATGTGAGTCCTTGCTGTTGCTATATGTTCTTTGCTTCTGCCTGTCTCATTTCTGACTGGGGACCTGAGGACAGTGCCCTGACTTCTCAGGGTAAAGCATGACCCCCACACACCCTTCTGCTATAATAAATACTAGTGGTTTCCTCAGGCTTGTACCATATGATACAAACAGTTTCAGGTGACCTTGAGTCCACAGTTCGGTCATTCCTTCAAAAAACAATTTCACTGTAGTGTTTTGCTTGCCAGTGTGTTTCTAAATATTTCGCTAAAGAATCTGTAACATTTAAGAATTTCAACACGAATTATGCCCTCCATTACAGGAGTGCAGAGTCAATGACTCCTGCTCTTTTCTGTGGTTAACTGAGGGGACAAGCAGCTATTCACTGCACTTTGTTTTTTTACCTGCTGATCATCTTTAATTGTGCTGGGCCTCTTCCCACGTGATCTGTTATGCAGGTATGGTAATTCAATTAATATAAAATGAGATTTTTTCCTCTCTGTCTTCAAGATGAGCTCAGCTCTAGCTTCTGGACTCTCTATTCAGTCTTTCTTGTACCTGGAATTTTCCAGAAATTCCCGAACTTCTGTCTCATGCATTCATTTTACTGTTCTATTTCTCAATTTTTAAAAGCAGTTTGAGGCAGCTGAATTGTCTCTTTAAATCACAGTCTATTGTGGGAAGTATATAGAAAGTACTAGGAATACTCTCCAAAATTTCTGAGATACTGTCAGAGGTGAGCTAGGCATTTCTGAAAGCAAGTCTGATTGTATCCAAAATCTTCTTGGAAAAGAAGAATCAGATGCTTCATGTGTTCCTGCCTTATATCTCCCACTCCTGCTCAGGGTGAAACTGCTTTAGAGACCCTTCCTGTTCTAATAAATGTGGTCATGTGCATTACTTACAGCATTAGTAGACAATGAGACTCTTGCACCCAGGAAAAATAAAGAAATGTAATTCTGGGTTTTAGCATGCATGCCCTCCCTCTTTTTAAAGAACATAAAAGTTCTAGAAGGGGTCATTAGGCAGGATAGCTCAGTATGTTTGGTAACATTCTTGCAAGGGTCAAACCAAGGCCCCAAAACCACAGATTCTTTAGGCAAAACATGCACAGCAACACTGACACTATTCCTGGAGTGAGAACAACAGATTTTGACGCATGGTTGGATGAATTTTTCCTGTATCCTAAAAGGTACTTTTAGCCTGTGATTTAGCAGAATCTGACATTGTTCTGTAAGTGGTGTAAAGCACTATTGTACTGATTTGGCCTGAAGAGTGTGGGTAAAATTAAAGCAGTCCTATATTGGCTTCCTGCAGTGTTCAAAGTCTGGAGTAACTTCCCCAGATAAATGAAAAAATGTTAGATAGATTAGTAGATAAGTAATAGATTGTACAGTAAATATAGCCATGTGTAGGTAATGGGAAATTCTGTATGGGTTTTGGCCTGGAATTTGTATGCATTGAAAACAACCTTCAGTAGCTTTCTGGAAATCTCAGCTTTCAGATATTTGGCTGTCCTGCTGCTTTGTTCAGTTTCTTTCAGAATAACAACTGAGAATTCCAGTGGCTTGATGGCACACCGTACCGTGTCCTAGGGTAATCTCTTGTGGTAGGATCTCATTTAAATAAAGCAGTATTTTCCCTACAAAAAAAAAAAAGTTAATATTTTAGTGTGACATGCAGAACTGATGAATGACATTCTGTAAGTCCAATACCTTTTTTTCAGCCCGTGGCAAATATACTCCTCCTTTTGTAAAGGCCAAGAAATTAATGAATGATTTTATTCTTCCCCTTTGCAGCCTGTACAGGGTAATTATGTATTATTAATAATGCAGCAGTACAAATGATATTAAATGAACTACATTTGTTAATGTAGATCTTATCCAACTGCTTTTTCCATCGGTGGACTGTTTCTCATCAGGGGGTACTAATTAGCTCTAATATGTGGAAAGATGGGACAGAAATCCAATCAGATAAATAGATAAATCTGGAAAAATCCAGGAAGGAAGAATACAATTTAAGATTCTGAATGTATTATTAAGAGGAGAGATGAAAATTTATGCTATTTTGCTTTTACATATATTTCATGGTCATTTGAAAATAGTATCAACTCTTGTTCTGCCAGGTATATAAAGACTCACAGAATAAGTAATTTGTCAAAGCCGTAATGTTTGTTTTCTTCTGCAGTAATAGAAGTGCATGTAAAAGCTTTTGGAATCTTTGCTGTGTTTGCTCTTGTATTTATTCAAGCTACTGTGTTGATGAAAATTAGTGATTCTCTATTGCTGTTAGATTTTTTTTTAAATCCCTAACCTCCTGATAAAGTTCTTTCTCTGTCTGTCTGTCTGAATAGAAATCTGTTAATTTTTACCCCTATATTGTTGTATATTTAAATGTGGTTATGCAATAAATACACATGCATAATGCATAAAAGTAAAGGATTTGATTTGACTGCCTAGAGATCAATGGAAAGATTATTGTAGACTTCACAGGGTATAACATGAGACCAAGTAATCATTCTTATAGTTAATGTACTGTTGAGACCCAGTTCATATCCAAATGAAACCAACATAATTTCATTTGAAGGCAGGGTGGCATCTGTGTTCACAGGACAGAAATTAAATTAATCTCATACATTATTAATTCTATTCCACATTTGCATTGTGTTCCTTGTTAATAGAGTCCAGTGGTTCTTGTATGCTGTGGGATGGACCATTATCACCCAGCTATACAGTTTTCATTTCCTGTCCATCCACAGCACCCTGAAACTGAAAACTTGCTTGAGAACCTGTGTTAGCAAACTTGGAACTCTGTCATCTAAAGGTTTGTAAACCATCACAGCAGGCACTGTTTAAAATCCTCTAGGAAGCTGGATTGCCTCATACATTTTTAAAGATAATCAATTATACGACTTTATATTCCCTCAGCACTGGTGGAATCAGTTCCTATTCCATAGCAACTCCACCCTTCCCCACCCGACCATCAGTCACCTCATAACAACACTGGCACATCCCATTGCCATCAGCTGGTTTGGGGTGATGGGGGGCTGGTTTGGGGTGAGGGGTGCAGCCAGCCCTGGGGTGTGCACCCCTGGCAGCCCTGTGGGGTGGGAGCCATGGTGGGCACGTGTTGTTACAGACAGCAGCCTCAGGAAACAGAATACTGTTCTTAAAACTCTGCACAGCAGTATATAGATTTGGAACTATTTACATTTTAATACAACTATTTCTTGTAATTAAAGTAAACAGATAAACAGATCAATATGTTGAAACAGATGTATAAATATATAGATAGACATATTGCACAGAAACCTTAATATTTCATCCAAATGAAATACTCTCTTCCAAATATGCCCTGTAGGAGTTTTGCTCAAGGCTATGCTTAGGTATAGTCAAAAATTCCCGATAGCTAGTCACGAGGGAAAATATGTTCTCTTACAGATAATTGCTACTGGCAGCTAGAGACCTAGAGAATTTGATGTGCAATAATGTGACCTGACTATGTATTAAACTTTTTTGAAGGACATGTGTAGAAAAATTTTATATGCTTCTCACACACTGTATTTTTTTTGGATTTCACTTGTGTTAGCACATTTTTAACAACTTTCCTATGTTTAATATCTGTTACACTTCATCTTAATAGTTCTCAGCCATAAAACATCCCAATATTTTGTGTTCTTTTTTTTTTTTTTTTTTTTTTTTTTTTCCCCAAAACAAATGACCTTAAAAAACTTAGGGTGAAGAGGAGATGGGAAGGAGAATAAAGTGCAGGTCACTTGTAGGGAATGTATAAACAAAGCAGAATTGCATTATTGATGATAAAACTGGAGAAAAAACCCAGTAAATATTTTTTCTTGAAAAATATGTGAGATTAACCATTCGACAGCTGCTTGTTTCCCCTGAATTAAGTTTGAATATTATCTTGTAAGCATCCAGTTTGTATCAATGTACTTGCTTCTTACCACTCTGTTGTCTCTTAGAAACGCTTTAAAGATGAATTGCCTTTCTATACTAGAAAGGCTTTATGTTGTATATTGCCCTTATTCCTATTAGAAAGCATGTAGCATTTATACAAAAATAAATCAGAATGGTTTGCTATTACACTTGTCTTTTCCTTTAGTGCTGGTTTGTAATATTTATTTCCCAGTATTAAGGGTTATTACCAACCAGTGATGTATATTTTGAATTTTCATAAAATGTCAGGAAATGAAAATGAACTTCCAAAAGATACAAAATGACACAACTTCAATAAATATCTTTATATATCTTATAAAAATTCTTGATATAACCTTGTTTTTCTGTTGGCAGATGTTAATAGGCTATAAATATATATATATTGTTGTTCAGTCGTCAAAATTAAAAGACTGGAGTAACTGTTTCCCTGCATTATAAAGTCCTTTTTTTCCTTGTATTTATTTAAACCCCATCCCAGATTCCAAATTTAGACCTATAGTCGATACAAATCACAGACATTTTTATTTTATCTTTAAAATTTCCATCATTAGTTTTTTTTCATACTGTATATGAATACAGACAATAATACAGTGCTTCCATGTAAGTTGGGATAATATTGTAGTGTAACATAGACATCTAGATAAAACATCATTTGACGTTCTTAATACAAAATAATTCTAACTTCTTGTAAAAAAAGTTACGGTTTTGCAAAAAATTTATGTTATAATGTGTGGCATTTGTGGAAAATAATAGAATGTAGATTATAGGACTTAAATAGAAAAATCAATTGCACAATGCTCCTTCAAACTCCTTGGGCTGGCCAATTTAACAGGGCTGCAGTCTTCCTTCGGTGCATCCCAGTTTTGTGGAGATGAAGTCAGGACAGATTGTTTGCTGGGATTCAGCAAGTCTTTAGTCTTGATAACACCTTCTTCTGAACTTTCTTCTTTGCATTGCTGCCATGCAATAAGTATATTTGATAAATGAGGTTCTAATGTGAAATTATGAAAGTGACACACAGTTTTTTCTGGAAGGAAATCCTGTGGCTTGCTTGTCCCCAGGGTGTATCTAACACAGCTGAATGAGTTCTAATATGCTGCAAACCTGATCTCTCTGCTTTTCCAGAGATATTTGAACTAAAATTTGTTCCGTTTTAGCTTTGATGGAAGCATTTTTGCGCTCCTTCAATTCCACAAGATAGTATCAGTGGAGTTATAAACACACCAGGAGGGACATATATTTCCAGTTTTCTGTGGAGACCTTCTGGTCCCAGTTGCTGTATGAGGTGAGGTAGGCAGGTGGCATCAGGCAGTTATCAAATAAAAGATGAAGGCAGCAGCAGCAGCAGGTTGTGGCCTCAGGCTCAGCAAATATTCGATTCAGCTGCAGCAGGTTCAGGCCTGAGGCAGGACAGTAAAGCTGACTCCTGCAGAAACAGAGTCAGAGCTGTCACCGCTGCAGTTCATCCCCGAATGTGTGCAATGGGGGTGCTACAGAAACGCTGTGCAGCTGTGCAGTTACAGGTCAGTCAGGCAATTTGCACCATCTGGCTTGCTCCTTAAACCCAGAATTCCCTCAGAAACTGGAACTAGGTAATACCTGCTGAAAAATCCTGTTCATTGAAAGGTGCATTACTTAGAAGGATTTGAAAGTTGTTTGCATGGGATGCTTAAAGAAAGATGGGTGTAAGCAAAAAAAAACACCTCTATAAACAGACATAAAAGATGTCCCAGTCTTACCTACTGGTTCCACTGGGTCAGTGTAGAATCCTGAGGACCCTGGGAAATGAGAACACAGGATCACCAGAATTCATGGCCCAGGTAGGAAAACATGAAAGAGACAATCCTTTGCATATGTCTGTAAAGAAATCTATATTCAAGCAAATCTAAATGCCTGTCTTTTATGTATTTGCCCCAATGAAAGTTTTTTAACCCCAACCCTCTCTGTGCCTCCAGTATTGGTCTAATAATTACTTTTTTTCCCTCCATAATGTGGGCTGCTCTTGGATCCTTAAGACCAAATTTAGATATAGCAACTTTTCTACTATACTTTTGAGTAGAAAAAAAATAATTAAAAAAAGATTAAAAATTAAAAATCATCCCTTATTAAAAAAAAATCCTATGTAGATAAGCAGAGCTTTCCACCTTCTAAAATTCAAAGCATAATATGTATATTCTAACAAATAAAAAACCCCCCAAGTCTATTTTAATCTTGACAGTGAAACTTTAGTCCCTTGAGAGTGGAGACAGAGTGAGCTGTTGCACTATATAGTCATAAACATTTGGGCTTTTTATTTCTAGCACTCAGAGCTCAAAGTCAATGGGAATCTTTCCATTAATATGAGGCAAGGTATCAATCCTGAGACAAGCTTTATTAATTGAAAGGCTAGACCTCAATAAATTAAAGTGAAATATAATTTATAGAAATCAATCAATGCATTGATCCTCAAACACCCATGTAGACAAAAAATAAAAAACAACCAACTACTATTTTTGAACTATGTCCTGTGAAAAAGTGGGTGAAGAATCGGGAAGAAAAGACGAAGGAAAGGTCTGTTTGTCTGGAACATTGTGTGTTCCTTACACATGAGGCTCTTTTGAAGTCAGTGATAGCACAGACTGGGAAACTGCTAACTTGAGAACTGCAGCCAGAGAAACACGGGGTCAGTGTACTAAGAATTGTTCTCTTTTGCCAAGCATAGTTGCATTGGCTTGAAATGGAAAAAAATTGATTAACTGAGAACAAGATTTTTCATTTCAAACTAAACAGGAATGAGAAATTTTCTGGTCTCATCAATGACTTCAAAACACTAGGGTAAAGAAAATATATAAACTTACTGTGTAATTCTGTAATGATTTAGGTCAGTATGCTTTACTGGCATTTCTAAAGCAAATGCTGAGGTCTGCTTCAGGGGTGCTGTTATGAAATGGTGGAATAATCCACAGGGGATAAAAATCTTTGCTAATAAACACCAGTTAAAAACGAGATAATTAATGAATAAGCACTTTTTAAAGTGAAAAGTATCTTAAAATTTTTAAATAATGCACTTTTAACATAGAGTGGTATCTCTGAAGCAGATGTCTCCTTGACATGTGCATTCAAGCTGTTGGTGGTGACCTTGTAGGGCAAAGCAGTTTTGAAAATTAGTTTTTGCCTTCCAATCTGTGAAAATAATGCTGTAGTGAAGATTTAATAAAAGTCATAGCTTCTCATAGAAGCTTGTTTCAGCAAAGTAAACAATTAAAATAACAAATGTCAGCTATTTCTCAGCTTGACAGTTAACACAACACAGCTTTTGCTTAGCATGATGCACAGAATGTATGGGAGGTATACCTATAATTCATTTTATCTAGATATGGTTCACCTATTATATTTTAATACAGTGATAAATTAGCAAACAATGCAGCAGTTTTCATAGTGGTGTGAGAGCTTGGGGAAAACCCATCTGGCATGAAAAAGATGTATGGCTAAAATAGAGGAGAAACATGAAATTAGGGAATTTCTGAAGGATTTTAAGCTTTGCCAAGCAAAGAAAAATTTGTAATCCTTTCTCTTGATTTTTAAGTTCTGTTACCTACTGGAGTGGAGCAGAGACAGAGGAATAAGGTTTGCATTTTTATTCCAACATGGTTTTTGCCTAAAATGGAAAAAAGCAAGAGGGCAGAGTTATGATTTTGAGTTACATGCCCCTATGAAATTAAATGTCACTCAGGAACTGAACAGAAGGAAGGTGCCATCACATACTGTAAAAAGCTTTACTCTGACAGAAGAGTGTGCTGGATCTGACCACAAGCTAAAGCAGCTCCCAGGGGTTTTGCCCACTGTTGCCAGCCCTTCTGCTGGGTGGTGTCACCAAAAGGAAGCAGCCTTGCCTTGTGTCTCACATTGCCTGTACCCAGCAGCACTGCAATACTGAAATAGACTCCTTGTGTAAGCTTTACTTTTGCTGTGGGCATTTCTGTGGATGCTTTCTTCTGTTGTTGGCCTGGTAGTTCGGTGTAAAAAAAGATATGAAAATGAACATCTGAGATTCAGGTTTCTGTTCTTGACCTGCACTTGAGCAACCTTGTTAAGTCTGTGAGAGAAGGTAAGGTGTATAGTGTTTATAGCCTCTCATTTTGCAGTTCTGTTTTTGTGAACCCAACTGTGGTGACTGAGAACTTGCAATTTCAACTACAGACATCACTCATTTGAATGGGCAGAACTGCTTGCTCTTGTCTCTTGGAATCCCAGAACTAGGAGAGAATGCTTTGAGAAATTTTTCCATAACCTCTGCCACAGGTTTCTTAACTGCAAGATACATATAATTTTTTTCCTGAATAGTTTGTGAAATAGACAAAACTCCCATTTGATTTCCTTGTAGAGGTAAGTGCCCGTTATAGCTGAGAAAGCAAATTGTGGAGACAGGTGAAAAGCCAATGGCCAATGTAAATAAGGTGATCGATTCAGAAAAGTCTAAGCACAGGTCCAAAAGCAGTCAACAAGGTTGTGAGCCCTCACCTTAGAAGTCAGCATTTTAAAAATTTGATGGTCAGTGACTAGAAAGCTTAAAAGTCAAAACCAATGTACTTGGTATGTTTCTGCAGGAGCAAAGGGAATTTTTTTCCTAGAGAAGTGCAACATAATCTGTATTTTTTGGGGTTCTGCTTTCCTTTCTGATTACAGCTAATAAAGCCTCTTTTAAATAAATAGTAGAACAAATGAGTGGGTTCTGCTCTCTGATTTTTATTTTTAATTTTTTTCTGATCCTGTGCTCTGTGGCACAATGCTTGTCATATTCAAGGAGAAGGACATCTTGTGTGAGAACACTGTCGGAATACTGATAGTGCAGATCTAAATTTCTCCATGAATATCTGAGAATGTACCAGCCATAAAAGGGGAAAACTCCACCCCATTCTAACTGTTTTTATTTCTTTTTCATCCTGGATGATTGGAGTACTCAAAACTGACTGTGCAAAATGTAATTTTTTTTTTTAAAGTAGTTAAAAACATTAAATTCATCCCTTTTCTAAGTGTGAATCAGAGAGGACACGAATCAGTTTCTAGATGGTAATTATAGGGCTGCCCATAGAACAACCTTCATTCAGCTTCCAAAACACTGACTGAATTGCAACTTCTGTGTTACAATTTTATTCACATAGATGTGCTCTTGCTATTTAGCATTTACGTTTTGGGAGGCTTTGGCCTTGATGTTATGCTGTACAGTGCATTAAGTAGAGTCACTAGCAAAGAGTGGTGCTACAGCCCTTCCACATCAGCAGCATTCTTGCACTCTTCTTGAATGTGGCACCTTGTGTGAAGTGCTGGTTATCTGGCATTTATAGAAATAAATAGTGCAGTGAGTAAAAGCAATTGGTTTTTTCTTAGTCTTTAAAGATGGCTTTTATTGCTTAAAACCTTGCTTAGCCTGATTAGCAAGGTTGAGTAAAGATATGAATATTTTTATCATTGCAATCAATGTAACTGTAACCTACATACTTTTTATGGCAGCATTGATTCCATGAAGCGATGGGAAGGAATCATTCTGTTGGCTTGAAGACTGTCTGCAGAGCAATTTAGCAAGAGGAAGCCAGGAGTAGTGTGTTGTAGATGAGAGACTGGTTTGGCAGGAGTTATGGGAGTTTTCACTGGCAATTTTTGCCTTGTGTGTCTGCAGTCTGTCAGTCTCTAGGAAAGGAGTCACTCAAGGTACTGAAAATAAATGCAGGCGTTAAAGGCCAACTTGTGAAGTCATTACCATGGGATGTGTCTGCTGAAAGAGCTGAATCCTGATACTTGTATTTCTGTGGGTAGAAATGATGGTAATCTCTATTCCTAAGAGAAGGCCTTCATTAGGTGTGTGTTTGGTCTTCCACCACAGACTTTTTGGATTTGAGAAGGGAGCATTTCTTGAAAGCTGAACAGCCAGTGGAACTTAGAATTAGACTTAGACTTAGAATTAGAACTTAGAATTAGAACTTAGACTTAGAAAGTGATTAATTGTTTTAAAAAGGCAATTTATTTAAAAATAAATCATGGAGTAACATTTATCAAAGTAGAGATCTGGTAACATTTAGCAAACAAGTGCACTCACAGAGAAAAGTTATAGTGTGTGAATAATCCCAAAATTCCTCATCTCCACAAATTGCTATGTGCCAGCTAAGCAGCAGGAGCTATGTGTGTGCTCCTAACAGCTGCAAGGTAAAACATGTTGGGCTTCAGTATGCTCATTTATTTGAGAAGCTATCTGGAAAATAGTAGAAGACACTACATGCTATTTCACATTTTCCAAGTGCATGCAGATGGTGAGTTACCAGGACTCAGCTGTATGTTCACAGCAGGACTCAGCAAACTGAACGTGTGTGGGTCCCTCACGTAATGAATAATATTAAAATCACACTATTAGGCAAATCAGCCATTCCTAAAACATGTTTGAGAAGATGTAATGCGTTTGTGAATGTACTGTTTTTAAACAATGTAACTCAGTGAATGAGCACATACAAATTATTTGCTGTAGATGTCGAATTGTAAAACACCTGATATAAGTAATGGTAAGAAACTGGCATATGGAGCACTGAACACATTTTTGGTTGTAGTTTTCTATCAGATTTACCTTAATTATTCCCAGGACAATGTCAGTCCAAATATTGAAAAAGTTTGACTTATAAGGTGATTCTTTTTCTACAGTGAATGTAAACAAAAATCAGCATCTGGAGAAGGACTGAGGCAGAGATGCTGCTGGAGCCAGAACGAGGGTGGAGTAGGACCCGTGGCAGCTCTTACAGGCCGGTGTTCCCTGGCAGATGTCAGGCAGCACTGAGAGCCTGGCACTGCTGAGAGCCAAATCAGCTGTCACACTGCAGTACTGCGTGCTCCACTATGTGTTATTTGTAAAGGCCACCTCAGCACCACTGGGACACTTCAATGGGTCGTCCTCAACATAGCTAAAAAAAGTACAAGTTGGAATTTTTCAAGCTCTAGCTCTTATAAAAACTTGTATTTGATACATTATGTTTAGACAGATCGTTGTGCTTAAAGGTTATGTTTCACTTCATGATACTTTTGGCATTTTCAGTATTTATGCAGTTATGGTTCACAAAATAAACATGATGTTCTTGGAATTATTGGAAGGAGCCATCTTGCTGATCCAATTCTGTGTAAAATAGGCTCATGCTACTTGTGCAATGCTTTTTATAAAAAGAAAATTCTGGCTACATCAAAGATGGTTATAAGGAGCAGGAAAGGAACTACAATTCCCACAGGCCTAATACAGCTTTTGCTATGATCTGTGTCAATATATGCATGTCAGAGTGGGTCAAACAATATGAAATAGCTCAAATGTTTGTCTTTGACACAAATAGAATAAGGCTATTGTGTTATTTTTTGCAGGTTTTAAAATACAGAGTTAATAATCTCTATTAGCGTGTCTCTTTTCACATGCTATGTTCAATTATCTCTGCAGTGAGAGAGTAGGGAGATCCTATTCCATTTTCCTTTCAAGGCATTAGTCATGCACTTTCAGCACTGGAATTTTAGGTGCTTCTGATAAGTAACTTTTTGTTATGGTCATGTTTTTTTTCCTTCTTACGTGTTAGGCAGAGCTGAATTGAGTGCGTCTCATCAGTATCTGCCTTCTACCTATGAAGGCAAACAGTTCTAGTGCAGCTGGATCTCCAAATACTCCTTTTAAATGTTTTGATTAATGAGGTTTTGCATTTCCTGTAAACAATTCTAATAATATGTAGTTCCACTGTATGAGGGTCATGTATCCAGAACTCAAATTGATGATCGAACATTTTACATATAAATTTGTTACTTCAGGAAAATAATAAGAGGAAAGTGTCTTTACATTCACTTGATTTGTGAGGAAAAATGGAATTTATTCATCAAGTCATAACTTCTTGGTACTGTGTAGTACCTCACCAACTAAAATGCATATTATAAGCACTTCTCAGACAAATATTTATTGTGATCTTCTGCACAGTACAACTCAAAGTAAGACAAGGTATAGGAATCCCTTGGAAAAAGCTGTGAACACAGTCTGATTAAACTTAAGAACTAAAGTTTAGTCAATTGCCTGGAATAAGAAAGTTGCTTTTCCTAAAGGTGGGACATCAAAAAGTGTGTAGTATTGGTAGAGCCATTTGGTATGTATCTGAGTATTTGGTATGCAATCTGAGTCTTGTTCTGGTCAGTAAAAACCCCAGGGTGAGAAGTCTTCCACATCTTTTTCTCTCTATTTATGAATATGTTTCTTTTCAAGTCTAATTCACCTGTGGCAGTGCTTAAGTCCACGTGTGAGGACAAAACTATTTCTTGAGAAACTAGTACCAGGCATTCACCTGCTTAGGATATGAGACACTTATTCCCTGTGACTGTTTCTAGAAACCAGTCAGTGTTGTGTGGTGCACAGTGGTGACTTCTGTAAAGGATTGCTTAAAGTAAATGAAAATAAAATGTGCTTTATAGGACATTGTTATAACCATAATGGCGAATTCAAAAGAAATAACCTTGTCACTGATCCCAGATTTCAATAGGAAACGTGATCTTTGGAGATTTTAGTATGATATTGCAGACTTGGGCAGTACAATTTCCTTAGTGTCTGAGAAAATCATTCCATGAGTGAAGCGTGAGTACATGCTGCATATTTAGGTGCACCTGAGGAGAGACAAAGTGTGTCCTTTCCTGTTTCTTTAACTTTTGATATTATGCTTTCCTAAGGGTTTTTCAGTAAAACCAATAGGAACTGCAGGCACTCTGCAGTAGTTAATTTCAGCCCAGGACTTTATTTTTCAGGGTTCTAAGCACAATTTGTGTTTGGTGACTCAAAGGCAACTGTGCTTACTCAGCACCTCAAAAATGTGTGTCCTTACTGCAGGTAGGGACAATTGGAAATACTGTCTGTTTTCCCAGAAGGAATTTGGTTTAGGTCTGTGCAGAAGAGGAGAACTTGTCTTACCCACCCTTTGTCCTCAGGCTCTTGGGTGACTTATATTTAGCTGTTATTGCTGGTACAGAATAATTCATTACAATACAAGAGCCCAGTCTTCATGCTTCAGTCACTCTAAAGACTCCTCCAGTAAGCAGCACTGCAGCTCTTTTACAGTGAAGAGAGCTTTAAAGCTATTTGAAGCTGTGACCATATATGAAGCATCTTCCTTGAGAACACGACTTTTTATAATGCTGAGTAAATGCTGATCAGTTGCATTTGGTGTAGGGGAATCAGTAGCACTTGACAGCTGATTACTTACAGAAACGAAAAGAAAAATCTCATTCCTTTCTCCCTCTTCAGTACTGGCAAAATTTTGAAATGTATTCTGCTAAACCAGAGAAATGAGGAAAGTCCTTGAGGGGAGGCTTTACACTGGCGACTAGATTTAGGACTACAGGGTTGAGAGGGTGAATAACAACAGCTCTGTCTCCTGTAGCTTGGACTCTCTGTCTCTCCAATTCTGGCACCAGCACTATAGTCATCAGCACAACATTGTTGTCACAAAACACTTGGAAAAGCAAGACTAATGATCTAAAATTAGGGGGTGCCACTGACCCCCCACCAAATTTAAGCACTGTGTATTAGCCATTTCAAAACTAGGGGTTATTATTTTTGTAGCTTGTTACCTTATATTCCATTTTAGAACACAGTTTAGAGACATCATAAACATCTCAAGCTCGACTTCATTAATTAATAAAGTGAACTAGAATGCTTGTATGAGGCTGCTATTTTGCTGAATAGCTGTCTCCCTAAAAATAATGAATTTCTGTGGACAGCATATATTGTTGACTTTGCAGCTTTTATAGATTTCCTATGCTCCAAAGATTAAATCTTTTCAGCTACTAGTCACTCACTTAATGGATTGCTTATATTGACAATGACTATTCCTATTTCATGAATATAAAAGAAAAATTAATTTGATAATTGGCTCTATTTACTGGCATTTTTCAAGTGAAGCTTAATATATCTTCTATAGATATTGATTTCAAATGGTGCACATGTATTGACTGAATTTAAAGTTCTCTGCCCTCTGCAGAGGAGGACTCTTCCAACTAGAAATAATAAAGTGAATCTAAGAAAAATATTTTAAATGAAACTGTTATCACATTGTTTCGGACAAATGTACCTGCAGCTTCTCTTACTACGGGATAGTACTTGTAACAGATGGTCTGAAAGAAATATAGAGCCTTCTCCTGTCAGAGTAGTATCAGGGCAGTTTTATTCATCTTCCTGTAAATGCAGGGAAGTCAGCTATTAATGGACTTGTAAATTGGAATACGTCTAGAATATATGGAGTTATAAGTAGAATTATAAAGGGCATGGTTGGTTTGTGTTTAGCATTATGTAGCAGCAGTAAGAACATGGTATTTTGATCATCCAGATGCAGTTTAGAGTCCAGGTTGTACAGTAACCATAATGATGAAGCAGATCTCAGTTTCTTTTTCATGCTAAAATAAAACTGTATCACATAAATGTATCTTGGACATCTTGCCAATATTTATCACAGTCTCCATTGAGAAATGAATTACCAGTTTTTGCTAAATGATTAAACATGAGACATGTAGTGTAGCTGGGTCTAGTTCTGTTGCTTGCTGTGGGGGTTTAGTCTGGTTGAGGTTTCTGAGTTGGCTACAGTAAATCCAAATTACCTGTAATTTGTTTCTCTCAACATGTGTGGTCTTATACTGTGTTTGAAAATTAAATATAACCTCCTGACAGACCATTCACATTGAGTGTTGTCCTCTTCCTTTGGCAATTAGTAAATGGGATTTTGTGTTTAGCTTGAGCTGTGGGGCATGGCCAGACAAGCTGATCTGCTAACCCACTCTGCACCATGCCTCTGTCCAGGCACAATTTCTGCAGAAGGCAGCAGCTGGTGGCATTGCTGCCCTTCTGCTGAAAGGTGCTAGACTTGGGGGTGCCTTTTGGGGTGGATATGTAAAACCAGCTGTTTCAATGTGCCTCCTCTCTTTCTCCTGGCAGGTTTTCTTACCAGCTGCAAGTGGCTGCTACTGGTTGCCACCTCTGATGAGCAGGGAGGACACGCACACCAGCAGGTGGTTCTGGTTCAGCAGAGATTCATGTGGTTTTTGGTGTCTGAGAGGCATAAGAAAAGAGCTCCATAAGCTGCCCCATGGCTTTGGTTTGGCTTTCACTGGAAAACACTAGAGAACTTGTTCAGCAGGCTGTTTCATCTGTACTTCGATACAGATTGAAAGGCTTAGCATAACATATAGTGTGTAATTTTTACCAATAAATTGTTGGTGAGGATTACAAGAAGACATCTTTGACTTTGTTTTGCATATCTGCTTGGAGATACTACCTCATTACTTAAAGTCTGTTGTCCTTGAATACAGACTGCAATTACTATCTGAGTATTAACTCTAACTTGAGTTTGATCTAGCATGAAACCTTGATGTTGAATGTTCTAATAATTTTCTTTTGAGTTAACTGGCTGAAAGGGAGTAAACATAACAGATATAGTTAGCAAAATTTGGCAGCTTATATAATAATATTGTTTTATTCTGGTACATTAATTCATCAAATAATTGAATTATCTAATCTAATTCTGCAGCTTTTGATTATAAAATTTATTTTTAAAACCAATTTCTTAAAGTTTGTCATGTTGTATATCTTGATTAAGATTAATTAATTAAAGAAGGGTTAACTCAGGTGTGGTTAACTTACTGTGAATATGGAACTTGATTTGAAGCAAAGATTTTGAGTATGAGCAGAATCACAGTAACACTTCTGCAACTCTCTTCTGGAGGTGTTGAATTCAAACACTGACCTAAGCTCACTTGGTTCAGCTGTATGACCTGTGGGATCATAGTTGAAGACTTTATGGCTGCAGGCATACTGAACATTATAATTTCACTGATATTTTGTCTACCAGTTTATAAATGAAGCATTTATCATTTAGAGGCTGTTATGGTTCAAAAGATTGTGGGGTTCAGCTTTGTCCTACCTCAGGCAAGAATCGTATTTGTTGCAGTGTAGTTTTACCAATGGACCACGAATCCGGAGTTCTGTTTTATGAATGCTGAGTAAATAATGCTTTGAACCATAGATCATTCAACAGATATTGGCTTGTTTCCTTTGCTGGATGCCTCCACTTGTACTAGATATCTTAGATTCAGAGTTTTTGCTATGTTGTTAAAAAACTTATAGCCTGAATTTTTTTGGACATAATACAGTCCCTCACAGGGTTATGTTGGTACACATAAGAGTTTCTCTTAAAACATGTCAATATTCACCCTGCTATTGAAGGTGCTGTTACTATTGTGGACTTTAATGGGGTATAGATCTTTCCCAGAATCTGAGAACTGAAAGTCTGCATATAGCCTTGTCTGTCTTTTTTAGAGGTGGACAAGACATCAAATTAGGTAGGTCAGCACATCAGTAGGTATTGAACTAATCGTAAAGGAGCCTTGGAATGGTGGTTAAAGAAACATCGATTTTTTTTAATGCTAGAAATATTTGTGCATAGGATGGATTTCCACATTTGCCCTTTACTACTGCATTGACAAAAAAATAAAAATCCACACTTGTTTGTTTTTCATCAGGTGGAAATATGTAGTACACACAAATATTTGCCACTCTGTTTGACCTTGTCCCAAGATATTTACATCTTGGAACCCATTTAAATTTTCTTGTTTTGTTGGACTTTAAAGTATTTGGCAGTGAAAGAGATGTTGTTGACATACCAAATATTACTTTTATCTTTAACTGCTTATCATACTGTATATGCTGCATGGAAATGAGAAACATTTAAACCAGTTGATTTCATCTGCTCTTTTCAAGGCAGAAGTATATTTATTTAAAGGAAGGAATAAACAGCCAAGGTTCAAAATACTGAGCCTAATATACCTGAGTAAAATAATAACAAACTCTTTCTTAGGGATATTTGAAAAGCATCTGTGTCTGTGCTGAAATGCTCCTTGGCTTAAGAAGAAGAAAAATAAACCCCACAAAATCAAGAAAACTGCAAAACCACACTGACCTCTATGTCTGTCAAGATATGGCCATTCTGAAAGATGAGGGCACATTGGCACAGTTGGTCCTAGCCCCTAACAGGCATGGCAGGTGTCAGAGACACAGGGATAGAATTTAATAATGGATCTCTTATCTTAGAGTAAATGAACAGCACCTCCCTTTCCTGTCCATTATAGGGTAGCAGGACCACATCTGCTTCCTCTCTGTCTCTTTCAGAAGTCCTCCCTGTTTCTCCTGAGATGGAAAACAAACATCTGTTTAAAACACTGGTTAAAAATTAGTCTCATGGGTTCACATCCCTTGCTTGTTTCTTTAAGGGAGTCAGAAACATTTTTGGGTCTTAAGTGGCCCTCATGCCTCATTTTGACTCCCACGTGCTATGATAATAAAATAAGCCAGTGTGATTTCAACTAAAACAGTAAATTGAAATTTTAGGGTAAAGGGACAGCATAAAACAAGCCAGCAGAGAGTAAAGGCCACAGCTGAAAATTGGGGAATCAGGGGGAGAGATTAAGCTGGAAGACAGTAATAATTGCAATTATAAACATCCCAGAGGAAGTACAACCCTGTATATATGTGAGTATGTGAGTTTTGCTGTAATCTTCTTGAACTCCCAGCCAAGTGGTTTGTTTTTGCTTACCTGAATTACAGCATCTGCTAGAGACCCTAAACAAGGTTGTGCTGGGCAGGGAGTATGTGTAGGGTCAGGGGCAGTGCCTATCTTCAACAGGTCAGTTTCTAAATGGGCCAACCTAAATGGGGTTTAGCATCTATCAAAATGTTATCATGGCAGTAAGAATTCCTTTCTGTAGCTTCAGTCTCTGTGATACCAGAAGTGCTTACTGAGGAACAGGCCAAGGCTCCATTGTTGAAGACTCTTCAAAGTAAATTGAAGGGCTGGAAGACTGCAGGGAGCGATCTTGCATCAGTGAAGGAGCACACTGTCAATGACCCATTAGCTCTATGACAGCTCCAAACTTGGTGGTGTATTACTTGATTTGATTCATAACAGGCTGGCAAGGAGATATTTATTTGCCATACAAAAAATAACCTTTTAAGCACCAAATGAGAAGTTTAGTACTGAAAGTAATAAAAAACCTGAAATAGCTCTTTTGAGAGAGAGGACAGAAGTGTTTTCTCCTGTGCTGACATCATATTTATTGGCAAAAAATAGATGCTCCTTCCTCTCTGCATCCTACCATCCCCTCATCTACATTAAATTCTTGTGTACAGTTTTAGTACAGACCTTGGCCCTGTATGTTGAAAAGTGCATGCAAAGTTTAAATCACCCAATTTAAGATGGGATTTAGGGAGAACTTCCATTCCTTTATCAACATCTGGTGGCTGCTGAATTTGAAATCTTATGTATAGTTTTAATGCATTTCTTGTTGAGTGTTGGCCAGCCAGCCTTCAAGCATGATCCATTTCTGTGTGGTATCTTGATAACTGAGCAAGGTTCCAGAGAGCTACTACACCTTTGCAGTCTTCTGCTACAGNTTTTTCATGTAGTGTATTACAGAATTTAATCATGGAAATTAAGGAAAGAAATCTCCACAGTACTTGCATGACCACTACCAAGTGAAAAGTCATTCTAGCTGTGGTTTAAATGTCTGCATTAAAGAGAACGCAGTAGCACTATGAAGGAAAATTTAGCAGAGAAAAAAATATTAGAAGTATGAATTAATTATTTAGATATCTGTGTAGACATTCATTGCCTTCTATTTCAATTTTTAATTATTAGCCTTTGTACTTAATAAAAGAAAGGTAGAAAACTAATCTACAGAAGTGTTGTACCCTATAAATATCACTTAAGTTGGAGGAATTGATAATTATAATGTTTCAATAAAGCAGTAGAATTTATATAAAGTAGCTCCAACTTGACACCCTACACAATAGTATTAGAAAAATATTTACTCTGTGTTTGAAAACCAGTATGTAGAGCTTTGTTTTAGTGTCTTTTCAATTGGAATTTTTAAAAATAATGTCAAATTATTCATATTAATTTTCTTCCAAAAGAATTTAGAAAATCAGTTTTTCTTTTGATGGGGTGCAGAAAGAAATAAAATATTTTTCCTTATCTGCAATACAAAATAAGTGCAGTATGACTGTGTGGATGCTTGCATAAGCACATTATTTATGCCATCATGAATTTTCTCAATTTTTACTGTGCCTGAGTAATGTTTGTACTTGCTTAGATCTATTTGAACCAATTCAATAAATTCCATAGCATCTTTTGGAGCATGAGAAAAAATTATGCAGCCTTAAAAGCTTATAACTTTTCACTTGTTTTTCAGCTTCTATTTCTGAATAGACTGCATCATAAGTAGTGGAGTGGTCCACACACTGTCCAGCAGAAGACTCCTGCTTCATCTCAGCTCAAACCACAGCTTCCGTGAGTCAGTTTTGTTAATGAGATCCTTACTTTCATGGATACTTTATATATACAAATAAAAATACATGTCTTGAAAAATATCTTATTTAGCAGGGGACAAAGGACCTGTTGCTTAAAATAAGTAATGAGGAAAGGTACTTAAAATAATTTCACTGAGTGGCTTTGATGATGAACTGTATTTAATATATTTGGAATATATAATATGATAGACCATTAGACAGTTCTCTCTTTATATCACCATCTAACCACATAGTGTTCCCCATATACTAGTTTTGTCTGAAATTTGATAGGATACTTAAAAGTGTTTTTATATATTTTATACATCCATCCATACATATATGTATATAATACATGTTTGCTGTCTATTTACAATAAATTAGGTAAGATTTCCATTTGTTTCCCCTTCCCAGCACAGTGTGAATTTCTGTTATATCACTGTAATCTGTGTTTGCTTCCTTCAGCATCCACTCTTCCTGTTAGGAGTACTAACTCTGGAGCTGAACTTTTTGGTAACATGAATTGGTGCCAAATCCTTCTGATGTCTGTGTGTAGAAGGATGAAGGATCATTATTTGTGCTGGCTTCTGGGCTTTTTGGGGTTGTTACTTTATGAATGTGTAAGTCTATATGTGTCTGTTCCCTGCGTTTCCAAAAATAGAGCTTAAATTAATAGAGAAACCTGGAGCAGTTTAATATACTCATTACAATATTTTACTTTTTTTAAAAGCAAACCTTGAAAAGTTCTGGCCATGCTTTTGCTGCGTGGATACTGTGGTTCTGATTCTTCTTTTGGCCTCTTGCCTCACCTGCTGCTCTTAGCCTGTGTGATGTTAACAGTTGTATAAAATATGTCCTGCTATTTTACCTGTACTAGGGAAGTTGCAAAAGGCTGTAAGAATCCTCCTGTCATCCAAGATGATGTGATTTGGATATTTCTGATATGAGAGTGGAGACCTAAAATTATACTTATAACTTTTTCATAACTACTGGTATTTGTGGTATATAGCACATTTTAAAAACAGTGATCATGTTGTAATATCAAAATAGGAACCTCATGTCTATCCAGTAGAGTATTGTGTAACAAAGTCTGTGATGGGTATGAGAGTGAAACTTATAATGAGAAATCCAGCATTTTAGAAATCTGTGGAAATAGGCCCACCAACTTCACAGAGTTTATTTAAAGTCCCAGCAGTAGTGACAGGAGTTTGTGCATTAATGTGTTGATGCATATAAGTTGTCAGTTTAGGGCACCAGAGAAATTCCTCCAAAATTGATTATTAAGGTGGGCAAAGGTACTATAACAGGTCACAGAGGAAGCTGAACAATATTGCTTATTTCAGTAAGTATTTGAGTGCTTTATACAGTGTAAATGGCATTGCAACTGTGTGAATTCCACCAAACCACTCAAAATTAGCATGGAAATGGAGGCACCTTCTGAAATTGCATAGTGTATACCTTTATTTAAAAAAAATGTTTGCAACTTTTCTTTTGAATGTCTGTATTTAAATTGTTCCATATCAACAGAATTGAAGCTTATGCTCTGTATTTGAATGGTATTCAGGTAGTTTTAGTTGTATTTATTGTTTGAATGGTCGGCATCAATGGTCCTTGCTGCTTGCTTTGTAATTTCTTGCTGCAGATGCATATGATGTTGAATAACATCAGTTTTTTATCTGAAGATGGTATTTTTGAGCAATCTGAAACAACATTCAGCCATTTAAACTATGCCCCCTGTATTTAAAACAACACCTTCCTGATCTGCTTTGTCTGTTTTTCACTGTAAACCTCATCATATGTATTCCTTTATAATGTTCAAGTACTTTGTATTATGTCTACACATAGCTGATCTGTGAAATTTTAGCTGTGGTTTTAAGTTTACAGTGCATTTGTGTTAAGAAAGCCAGAAACTCAGCTGGTGCAAGTTAGTATAGCTCTCCTGAAATCAATAGTGCTCTGCCAGTTTCTATTCTTTGATGATCTGGCCATAATAATGTAATATTACTGAAGAGATAACACAGTGAAAAGGAAGCATTATACTGATTCAGCTGGGGCAGCTATGAGATTGGAGTACTGCTGAGCACATACTGTCTAATATTCACCTAATGGCTGATATCCATTTCATGAGACCAAATTTTTAAGTCTCCATGAAGTGAAGTTAATGAAGTTCTTCAGTGTAGAGGGTGTGATTTTTAAGAAAACTTCAGCTCTTTACCAAAATGCATGGTCTTCTGTTGAAATAAGATTAGCTGATAAGATTACTACATAAAAGTGAGTTTTGCCCACTTCTCTGCAAGGACCTGGCACCAAGGGTTTTGGTTTTATTAATGCAATTGGAATTGAAAAGCTAATTGTATGAATGCCCTTTCAAAAAGCCTAAGATGATTCTATTGAAACTTTCATTGTGAGTAGCCATTTTCAGGGTGACTCAGAGTAAAATGCAGCTGGTTTACATTGTTAAGAAAACACATGCAGCATGTCTTGGCAGATCTCTATAACAACACATACTTTCATTTGTAAATGTGAATATACTCTCACACACACTGTAAATTGCAATATCTTTAAAGAAAAGGCTTTTAGGGATAAAATGGATATGAAAACAATAAAAAATTTCACTTCTAAATGTGCGAGAATTCATAATATAGTGTTCTAATTGTACTAAATCATATTTTTCTCCCATTCTACAGAGAAATTACCTAAAATGGCTCTTTCAGGTAGCTTTTTATAGCACTGTGATATCAAAGGAAGATAATATTATTTTCTGTTATTCAGTATGATTCTAAATAAGTTTTAATTTTCATTTAATCTTCAAGTAAATTATTAATTGCACTCAAGATTTTTTGCTCAGTTCAATTCTAATTTAATGACAGTCAAAATGAAGATTTAATTTTCATACTTTTATCCTCTAGCACATACTAATGGTGAAGCCAGTGTTTTTATTTATGATTTTATTGTCCTAACATGACTACAATATACAACAGTGCTATGCAGAAGCACTTGGGCAAATTGCTGCCGGCAGGAGCACACACAATATCTGGGCTTACATGCAGGGTATTGGATGGAAGTCTTCAGAATACCATCTGTGGTTGCTCAGATATATCTTATTTTCAGAGTTTATTCCATAATTCTTTTCCTAAAGTTATGGTAAAAAGTGAAGTGACAAGTCTCTTAGTTAACTGTCTGTCAATGCTCTGAATTTTTTCTCTTTTAAAATCGAGATTATAAAAACAATATGTGAAAATAAACTTTGGGAAGTAATTTGACATTTTTACTGCCTTTTCCTCAGGGTAGAAAATGGCACTGTCTCCTGGTCAAATGTACTTTGCAATGCTTGGAGAAGTATTTCACAATATTTCAACTGGTTTTGAAATGGTTATTTTTTTATTTTTCCTTATTGTAACTATTTCAAAAACTAAAGAGTTGTACTTTTTGATTGCAGCTTTGTTATTTATATTGAAAGAGACTTGATCTCTGTTCACTTTTTAAGAAAATCATGCATGCTGAATGAGCACCTTGCAATGTTCTCATAAAGAATCAACCATATTTTCCCTTACTGTGTGGAGAAGTAAGCTGGATTAACCTTCTCCTCTCTCAGCAAGTTCTTTTGCTAATTCTTCCTTGCTCAGCTTGCATGCAGGGACAATGGCCACAAATGCACCTTTCCTACTGCTTACCTGATCAGAATGCTGAATAGCAATGGAGCAACTTGCAGCCCTCCAGCTTCCCTGGCCAGCAATAAGAACGTCCAGCTGCAGTTAGATTTTGGGCAGTGTTTCACACCTGACTTCTTTCAAGACACTTACAGACTCTAAGACAGTTGAGACCAAAAATCAAAAGTTCTTCTGTGTGCTTTCTTTATCTATTAAGGCTTGTCTATGTTAATGTAACAAAAAGATAGCTGGTAGCTTAATTTTTTTTCATTATCCTTGATAGCTCTTTCTGTATGTAGCATGACTTTCCTGACAGTTACACTAATAATAATGAAGCTTGGATGGACATCTGGATGAAATCACAGTGGAACAGGCAAGAAAACTTAGCTGAATGCTTTATTGGCTCCTGACAATCACTTTTACTTCATCTGTATAGAGTGAGCTGATGCATTTGACTGTGAAATTTCCCCTTTTACTGGCTGTTTCAGATATAATGTAGCCTGGTTGCTGAACTTTAATCTCTCAGAATTATTCCAATGTATTTTTTCATGTGTCTCAGAAATAGTAAACCTTAAATCAGAGTTATCCACAAATTCAAAGAACAAAACAATACAAAGTCATTTGTAGTATATATAACATCTCTTATTGTGTATTATCTTTATAAAATGAGGAAGGTTTTCTTTTCCAGCACTCTAGGTAGGGTAACTTCATACTTTATAATACTTCCAAACCACTGTGTATAACAAGTGGTGTTATGGCATATCAAACTGAGACAGGGTGATCTCCCTTGCCTTGGTTTGATATACTTTCAGCTCCTTTAAAGGCTCTTGAGATCGGGACCTCTACAGAGTCTTTGAAGCTTGTGTTTCTCTTTCACTAGAAAGTGAAGCCTTGGCTTTTAATGGCAGCTCAGCAAATATCTCATCAATATTTAAAGTGTCAAGTGTACCTCTGTTAGAGGTACCAATCACAGATCAAAGATAGTGGCACTGAGGTGCAGCATTTCCTTCAAAGGCCTTCACAGCTGAGCTTTCCCTTTTGTTGGAAAAGAACTTTTCTTTTTATCATTTGTTGCTTGCATGAGTCTTAAACACGTTGTTTGACAACTGTGAGGAATTAGATGTTTTTTTATCATAGCCAGTGAGGATGGTACAATAGTTTTGAATAATCCTTTGGGCTTGTTTAAGAAAGGAGAATGCTTGGAAAGCCTTTTGCTGGCCGTTTCTACCTTTCTTCAGTTGAACAAAGTCTATTGCGGGTAATAGTAAAAATGCCATGCTGTTTGAAGAGGTCAAGAAGAATTCAAGATGGATGAAAGTTTAGTGACAGGTACAAATAAGCTGTAGTAAGATTCTTTTTTGCCCTTTTCTCTTTCAGGGAGGATTTAGAATGGTTTTTTCCTCTTATTTTTTAATATTCTCGGTTGTCTTCCTTCTGCTTATTATGTAAGGCTTGTGAATATGGCCGTGAAACCTAATCTTTATTACTCTTCCAGCTCTTACTGGGTTGGTTGTTTATTTTTTTCTTTTGTTTTGTTTGTTTTTGTTTTGTTTTTGTTTTTAACATCTGTTAAAACTTAAAATGATAATTACAGTAATAAGGATTCTGAGTATTTAACTTGTGATTCATCCATTCCTGTGTTGTAATTCTGGCTGGCACATACATATAGGTGTAGGGTAATGTCAAGGTGCTAAACAGAGTTTGAACAGTGAATGGCTGAAGTGATGGCTCTTTAAAAAAAGAGGAGATTTGGATTAGGCATGCTTCACGATTATGTGAGGAACAGAAAATTAGTATTAAGAAGCTTATCAGATGACTCTTGTTCAACACAGATTATTTTGGTTCTTTGAGCTGCTATCTGATTGTCTCCAGAGTGCACTGGGAGAAACAGGTCTGAAATGTATGTCATTAGAGTTTTTTTACCCTGAAGACTGGCTTTAACTGAATAATATCTCCTTGTAAAACAAAGAAACTTGTATTCCTCAATCAGCTCATAAACTTTCCAGTTGTGAACCTCAGAATATACTTAAACTTTACAGTGGGTTAGATGTCATTTTATACTTTTCAAAGCCTTTGCCAGAGCAAAGAGTCGGTTGCACAGAGGAAAAGGGCAGCTACTGTTCTACCCAATACAAGGTGGTTCTTTTGCGACTCCTCACTAATGAATGTGTCATGATCCAGATTTGAGTATGTTTGGATATTCAGATGTTTTCTACTGACGAGCTTATAAGTCATTTGGATTTCAGATGGCAAGAGATCTTGCCAAATAACAAATTTACTTTGAAGAAGCCTGGTAAGCATTAAGGCAGCAGTGGGGTTTCAGGTATGGGTACTGTCTCTGCAGCAATGCTCATTCTCATCTGTCAGCACTTGTAGCACACTGGTGTTTGGGTTCTGGGTGAGTGCGTATAAACTGCTGGCTCTCGTTTGTCTATCATTGGAGAAATTTTTTCTGGGACCCCTGTCTCAGGGAAGAGCCAGTGTAGAGGGCAGGATTTTGCCCTAGAGTAACAATATTGCAACTCTTTGGAAAGAAAATTTCAGAATGACATCAGGCTAACATTCAATTCTTCTGTTCTTTTTCCTTGTGCCGGAGATGTTCTGTGACTTTGTTAAATGAATGTGAAAAGGCTATAAATAAAACTGGCAGTGGAAATGCTGGCCCAGTGCTGTGAGCTGCAGACCATTTATATCCTATCAAGACCATTGAATTGGCTGTATGCCCAGGAATAGCAAGGAGCCTTCCTGCTCATGGCTTCACCTTGCTTTGGGAAGAGGATTATATGTAAGCTGACAGCACAGCATAAATGTTCCCTAAGTTCATTTTCATTGTGAATAAACTCTGTGCCTTAAAGTGTCCAGCTGTGATTTGACTAGTTCTAACAGTGGAGAATCCACCAGCACCAGTGGAAGACTGCTACTCTATTTTCTTTTACCTGGCAGTAGAAATCAGCAGTTTATTTTAAATTAGGATTTACCTCTCAACTTCCAGCTGGGTATTGTGTTGCTCAACAGAAGTAGGCAGAGATATCCTATAATTATTTGTTCCTAGGTTTATTACCCTACATTTGACTATGTTGAAATTAATATAATTACTTTGTGCCCTGTTCACTATAGTGATCTGAGCTCTTCTCTTCATTACCAACTTGTGCCAAAATCCTTTTTGTTTGTCAGCTTGATAGGTAGAGAGTCTATGTTTTCCTACAGGGACTGATAAAAATGTTAAATAATTCTAATAAGACCAAAATTTGGTCTCTGTAGGAGCTCAAAGCACATATATGATGGATTGTCCACTTGCAGTTGTATTTTGAGTTCCGTCAGTTAATAAATTTTGAATATTCCACCAATCTTTTCTAAATCTTTATTTAAAGTGACACACAAGCAGCTCTAACATGACCTGTGCCTGTGTCTGAGATCATATCCACTCACTCCATCAGGTCATACCACTACTTTTAAAGTTACAGGTAGTCCATTAGTTTTAAAAGTTTTCTTTAGGATGTTCCCTGAATTTCATGAGCTACCAGCAACAAAATAAGCTTTTCTGCAGCTCTTGGATCAGAGTTTTCTATTTTTGCTGATCTGAAAAGAAATCTTGGTGTGGTAGCTCCTCAGTATTACTTCCCTAAATCACTTCTGGTTGGTAGTATATTTTCTTGACAATATTGAATCGTATTGGAATTCTCCCAAATTCAGAATAAAACTAGTTTGTGAGCCCTTCTGTGCTGTTTGTTTTTTAATGGCCTTTCCACTATATTAATCTATTACAGTACTAATACTGCTGTTAGAATGCATTTTTTTGCTAATGTACTTTGAAAAATCCTTATTGTCCTTAATTGTGTTGGCCATTGATTTCTCATTGACATTAGCCTCAAGCATTCTAGCAATCTACTGACTCTTAATTTATATTAATTGCTATCAATGTTCCCTTTCTTATTTTAATTATTTATTTTACACATGCTTTTACTTTCCCTGTAAGTCTTTTTCCACTAATGTTGATTAATTTTTCCTTGATTATGGATTTTGTGGCATCTAATGCTATATTTTTAACTCTTAGCAGTTATCATAGAAGTGATTTAATGGATCTTCAGATTTAAAAAATGGTTTCAACCACACTGTATTCCATATGCATGTGAATTTAAATCTCTAGATAATTTTTGCTTATGTATTCAACTCTTGGTCAATGTCATGGTATGTATTGTTGAATAATAAGGAAAAAATTTAGAATGAACAGCCAGTATATAATTTTCTGAAAGGTCTATAGATGTGATCATCAGTATTTTGATATGACTGTAGTTTAATATTTAACAGTCTTCAGAAAGCCATTATTATTTCAAGTGGTTTGAACTATTTTTCAGCTTATCATACTCAAATATGTAAATGGTTCTTTTCTCTAAATGATGAACAAAATATGCATATAAACCCTCCTGATGCTGACAAGTTTACATTCTCTGAAGAGAGGGGCTGTCACAAATAAAGACTAGTGTGTGTTTTAGTAAAAGTTATAAAAATACATTTTCTTTCTTTAAATATGAAATTTAGATAGAAATTTGGAAATGCCCTCCTTCTTCTCTTCAAGAAGTATGACCTGGTGGGTTTTTTAATGAAAATACAGACACTTTGGCTCTCACTTCCTGGTAAGACACTTCAGACCCTTGAGACTTCTGAGCTAGATCTTAACTGTGATGGATGGTTGGCTAAATCCAGCACTGACACCGCACTGTACAGATATGCAGCTGCATAAAATGGCACTAAAATAAAAAGGAATATAAGAAAAAATGATTGTTCACCATAAGAAATATAACTCTATTGGAGTTTGAGGAGATAACCATGCATATGTCAGGGATGTATGGATTAGTGCTGAGCTCTGTGATGCTGCAAAGAAACTGATGGTTTTGATGGGCATGTAACTAACTAAACCAAGTAATTGTTACTGAAGTGTGGTAAAAGCAACATGTCTAGAATTTTTACAAGTATGCTGAAGATTTTAATCTTTTAGCCATAAGAATTGACATAGTCCAATTGGTGACTGTGGTGGAAACAGCCTGTTTGTCTTCTGTTGATCTTCTGTGTGACCTTCCCATGGTCAAAGACAGTAAATAAAGCATGTCCATCTGAACCGAACAAAAGGAAACATGTCATTTCGTAGAGGGAAAAGTTGGTGTTTGCAGATTTAGAAGAAGATAGCATTTAATCAAAAGCCATTAAGAATTCTGCCACAAAATGTTGTGCCTACTTATATAAATAGTTCCTTTCATTAAAGGTGAAGTTGGCTAAAACTAACCTCTACTGCAGTAAGCACAGGTCAGTTTGCCAAAGGCAGTGATAAAGACAGGGCCAGATTGAGCTGTTTCTTAAAATGGTTGTGGCTCCAGGAGTGAATTTGCTTTGGTCTACAAACATTTAAATAATCTAACAGGCATAGGTTAGATGATAGAATCATAGAATTTTTTGGGTTGCAAGAGACTTGAAAGATCATCTTGTTCCAACACCCTGCCATTAGCAGTCTGTTCCAGTGCCTCACCCCCCTCACAGGAAATAATTTCTTCCTAACATCTAATCTTAACCTATTCTCTTTCAGTAAAGCCATTNAGTTTTAAAAGTCAGATAAGCAAAGAAAGATGTTTTTATTCTGGGGCGATATTTTAGGCAAGGCATTGAATTGACAAACATCATGCAGGTTCAAAATCTTGCTAAATTTTTATTGGAGTACTTTGTTTTCCTGTAGATTTTTTTTAATATAAAAGATTCTTACACATCACTCATTTTTATTTTAAAAATATCTATTTAAAAACACAAAGTCCTTGTCAACTGAAGAAACCAACAACTTTTCATTGTGAAAGAGCTGAAATGGGACAACTTGTCAAAAAATTTTCATAGCAGTAGATTTCTCAGAACTGACTATTTTCTTTCAGGTTCAATTAATCAATATTACATGGTGGGAAAAATCCCAACATTCAATTAGAAAATTCCAAGCCAACACAGTTGTAAATTTTTTTGAATAACAGGGCTCTACAAAAGGTTTATTTGCCAGCTATTTTCTCACCAAATTCAATTTCCCATTTGCTATTCATAAATGGTTTACCTTCCATGGGCTTTCAGAGAGTGAAGTCAGAAATGTTACTCCAGTTGAGCTCAGTTGCTTTTTCTATCTAAGCAATAAAATGTCCCTAGTTCCTGGTCCCTTTTGTTCATTGCTATACCTATTAAATATCCATAAGTATAGTATTTATTAATAACAAGCTCACTGGTTATTTTACCTTATAAAGGGATAATAGAACTGTTGAGAGGTCTTACATGTTGTCTAACTATCAATCTGTAGAGAAGATGTTTATATCAGAAAATTAAAAAGATGTTTCTACATCTACCTTTTTTTTTGATATTCATTTAAAATAGAAATTTTGTTCTCAATGAAGCACTACAGATTGCTTTTTTTAGTTAAGAGGAAGTAAGGAACACACACATTTGAGAACCATTATTAAAGAAGATGTATTTGAGCGAGAGAAGTTGTCTTCCCTCCATGAAAGCTATTCATTATGTTACTTCTATGTTATTTCTATACTAAAGTTGCATTAACTTAATAATCAGTAACTCAGCAGGAGGCCTGAATAGGTAGAGGTCTCTTGCAGCTGACCTGGAGCTGCCGTGGCAGAACAACACTGATGGCCCGTGGACTGCAATTAGAGCACCGTAAAACTAGAAGGCAGAGTGTGACAGAATGTCTTAGCAGGAAAATGCTATACTTGTAAGTAGTAAGTCTGGATGCTACGGGAGTGTCACTCATCCAGTTAAGTGTTATGTTAAAGAATAAATTTACATATAGAGTCCCTAAAGCTTAAGGAGGGGGGTGAGGGTTAGTATGGTGATAGAAAAACAAGAGCACAAAGACCTGTACAGCTTTTAAAATAATTTTCTTTTCGCTCCCCTTCCTCTCTTTTCCATTCATCCTTTCGCCAGTCTGCCTTTAGAGAAAAAATATAGAAGAATTTAAACACAGGGATCTAATATAAAAACCCTTTCATGCAAAGAAACAGCACATCTGTCTTTACATTGTTTCTATTCATGGCTGGCTAGTTTCATATTTTCTGATCAGCTACTGGCACAGTAAACCAGTTACTTCTAAGAGCAGCAGTGGTCTGTCTGGAGGTCCTAAATTATTGATTTTTTTCTTGTATATTCTAGCTGCTCTGTCAATCAGTGGGCTGAAATGCAAGATGACAGCCAAAAAAGCAAAAGGACTGAACTCCCAGATATAACAAAATAATTCAGACAATTCTGATGCCTCCAGAAAGCACCAAAATCCTTAAGAAACTAGAAATATGGTAACATTTCTAGAAGAACAGCACAAACTTTGTTCTTAATCCATCTTTTGTTACAATTACTGAATCTGCTGATTACAAGATTCTTGTGCTAAACTGCCAAATCCTATATAGAAAGAACACAAAACATATCTTGGGGTGAGATGTTGGGGCACAATGTCAAGCTAGATTCCATACAAAGAAATTGTGTGGCTGACTTTTACTCTAGCATGTCCCTTCACCACTGGCTTTCATCCCAGTGGATCATTACCCAAGTTGGGTTACTGCAAGGTGTTTCTTGTATCATCTTCTCCTTTCACAGGTAACAAGATGCACTGGTAAAATTATCTGCTGCCTATGGATTACATTAATACACACCAAAATTAATTCCTACTGTTACAAAATGAAATTAAAAAACTGTGACTATTATTAATTAGGTTCTTGAGAACCTGTGATGTGAGAGCTTAATATCTCATTACACTGATAACAGCTGAACTATATTACCTGTTCATCTTGCTACACAGCACAATTTAGTATACAGATACCCAAGTTAATTTGAAACAAGCCAGGCTGGATACCATAAGTGGTCTGCCTGTGACAGCACTCAGCTTAGCATAGTCTAATTGAATTTTCTAAGGAATAGAATACATTAGCTTATATGGAACTTAGTGTCATGTTTAGATTACTTTTGATGTGCAAGCTAATTCCCACAGATATCCATTACTGGGTCAGGTGTCCTTCGATTACACTGTGTGTGTAGCCCAGTTGGGCAACCTAATTTCTGCAGGGTTCAAATATAGATGACAATTGCTCAGAGAAAACTGAGGTGAAAGAGTGGTGATGTTTGGAATTAGGTAGCTTCTACTCTTTTCTCTTATTCAGTAATCCTGAGCTTGGTTAAAAGCTTCTTGCAAAGCATATGGCATTTGACTTGTTATTTGTTAATGAGAATCCCCACTCAACATGCTTAGGGACATTCTTCAACAAATTCCCAATTCATTTTTAAGAATTGGTGAAACCAGCAGGGAATCATCACTGGGAGGGTCTTGAGCTGGTTGTTGGTACAGGCAGAGGAGCTGCCCTAAGGGTAGAAGTGACAGCTGCTATCACTTAACTTTATGACCAGTAGTAATATTTATACTTAGCATGATAAATGCAGGGACAGTCAAGTAACTTGCTTTTGACTGTGTGCTGATCACTGACAAAGAGAAAATCTTTTCCCCAAGTGTAAAAACTGCTTCTTTGGGGTCTCTTTCTCATTTTAGGGAGTCAACCTTTTTATACCGGGTAGAGGAGTCTAGGATACACTGGATAATGGAAGAATCCAGAGAGAACAAGTGGTGGAAAATAAACCCTGAGAGGCTTTGTATAAATCAAATCTCCTTCTGGCATATCTGTCACTGATTTGGCCTGATACCTAGAGAGCCATTCAGAAATTTCTTTATTAGGTTTTGTTAACTGGACCTTAGCTGAACCTGAGATGTATCAGGGCATTTGGGCTGGAAATTGCTCCCTTCCCAAAAAACCCAGAGCAAACAAAACAACTGCAGCCTTCTGGGCAGCTCTACTTGTGTCACAGTGAGTTGGGGTTATTTTATTGCAACTCAGTTCTGGTTCCAGTTCTGACTTGGTTCAGCTTGGGTAGACACTGTAATTTCTGAACAAATTTAGTGGCAAGAAGACAATAGTTGAGCTACATATAAAAGAAAGGGTTTGCATTCTGACATGGATGAACATATATGGAGTGTCTGTGTTACTCTAAGCAGAGATTTTAAGATTTTATAGACACATTTCCTAAATTTGTGACATGAGAATATAAATTAATTTTCAGGGATATTTAACCATGGATTGCAACTCCTTTATAAAACAAAGAAACTAATACAAACAGAATTCTAATATCCCTGTTTCCCTGCCTTCTTATGCAACTATTTTTCATTACTTATTGAAAATTTGTAGGGAGAATTGGTGTACCTGAAGTTTAGGAGGCCAGGGGTGTTTCAGTGCAGTCCACTGCTGAGGAGAGTATGTAGAATACAGGTTACTTGCTCAAATTGCTGAAAAGTTGGGGGTTTTTTTGGGTTTTTTTGAATTCAATTATTTTGTAGTGACAGCTGAGCTTTTCATTGTACTGTTCAAACAGAACTCAGTGTTGAGGATTGAGTGGTTTGCTAAGAGCATGATAACTCTTTTCATTGGGTTAGAATAATTTTAATGTTAAAACTGTAAAGACTGCATCCGAGTTGCTTCCATGCCTTCATGTTGAGTCTCCAGATGAGTAAGATGAACACCTCTGGAGCTGGAGAATTACAGTTAAATCTAGTATGTGATAAATCTTGTTTTTCAGCAACTTCTCTGTGGTCACAGAAGCTACAGCTTAGTTTGTGGACTTCAACTGTTACATACACAACCACTTCTAAATCTCTTACAGTAAAGCTCAGCATCTGTTTTGTGATGTGATGAATGGCTTTGATCTGTTATTTTAATTGCTTCCTAGTAAGACACTAATGACCTTTTTTGTTCCAATAAACACAGTTTTGCTTAGTTGTAAATTAAATTTAACTAAACACTTGGAGCTTTATTACTTGTTTCTATTTGATGGGTAGTCAGGCAATGTGTTAACTCCATATGCAATGGCTTCTGGAATCGTTTGGCTGCATTAGGGGAAAAATCCTGATAATATACTAAATAAATAGTATAAAATATGGATAAACATAATTTTCACATAATTGCCAGTCAGATAACTGTTGTCTAGTTATGAAAAAAGCAGACATATCTATTCTCTCATTTAGTCATTTCTTAAAGACAATGTGAACATTTTTTATAATCTTGAAGAAAAGTTTAGGGAAGAAGTAATTCAAAAACTTTCCTATTATCTTTGTCTTACTGGATTCCAAGTAGAAAACAGACTGAAGATTTTTCCTCTATTGCCTCTGTTTCATGGTAAAATAAGAAAAAAAAAAGTTATATGAAGTACAAAGAAGATGGTATGTCCAAATAAATAAAGAAACCCACAAAACAGATTCAGAACAGCTGAACTTTTGGGTACTATTTGCTGTGATTTGTAGTGTGATTGTGTTCTGTGGGCAGAGGTTCTCTCAGGGCTGTCAAGGAAGAGAGATTCTTAAGGCATTTTGCATACTGACCTAAGAAGCATATAATGAAAGCCAGTTCTGCACTGTCAGCTCATAGTACTGTCATTTTGCTGAAAGCTTCTATGAAATCATTAAGGATCCTTTGGGGAATAAGACACACAGATTTTAGTGTTTATAGTATGTTTTGTTCCATCTCATATTAATCCTCCCAGATGCCCCGTGTAGGGTGCTGTTTGATGGGAAGTTCAAGCAGATTCAAGTCTGGGCTGCATGTGCCAAGTTGTACATTTCTGCCCCTTTAGTGCCATTCTCTTTGTTGTCATGCCATGGCTTGGACTGGGAAATGATCTGACTACTAATTATTCCAACAAACAAGAGATACTCAGCTATACTAAGTCATTGCATAGCCTGATAGGCACAGCTATAGGATTGTCAGTCTGGCAGTGGTCCACAGTTAGATCAATTTAAATTGATCCCCAAACCACACCCTTAGATCCTGAAAGGCCGAAAGTAATGTGAGCTACTCAGGGAGAAGGTCTGTGATTTGAGATTTCAGGCTATAATAGGTCTCTTGAAAGAGTACATTGACAGAATTTGTTGCCCTTGAGGTACAAGTGCTGACTGCAGTTTTGCTTAAAGAAGATTAATCAGAGGTTCCAAAGACTTTAGCAGCAGCTAAGGAATGCAGTTTGTCCAGGAACTGTGTTGAAGGTTTGTCTTTGGCCTACCAGATTCTCATAGCATGAAGCAGGATCCCTGCCAATGTGTCTGGGAGCAGAAAACCTGCTCTGCTGACACAGAAAAATGGAGCAAACCACGAGGCTGCTAAAGGTGTTACATGAGGAGACATGAGCTTATCCTGTGTTTTCCTTAGTGATGTTGGGAAAAAAATTGATCTCAACCAGTAACTTTAGATTTGCCTGCCATAACTGCTTTTTACGGTAAATCTCTTGTGAAGCTGCCCAGTTCTGTTATTTGCAATAGTCTCAGGGAGAGGAACTTTTTCAGGAGATTAACTGCTGTTGCAGTATTTCTCCAACAGGACTGACTGTATTGTAGCTTGTTTACTTCAAAATTCTCTTCTTTGTAAAACCCCTAGTAGCAGTTTGAGATCTTGAGTCTTTGAGTATTCATATAATTTCATCATTGCTTTCATGAAATGACAGGAATTCATTTTATTGAAGAAAAAATTGTTAACATTTTTCCTTGTAAAATGAGCCATATTTGTCCTTTTGATGGTCTTTTGATGCAGAATATGTACCACCATGTCCTAATGTTTGTTTTGATTGTTTTGAAAATATTCATAGGAGACTATGAAAATTGTCAGTCTCAACTCAGCTGAATTCTCATCTTATTTTTCAGTATTTGCCAAACAACCTAAACTACATATATCTGTAGTAACAAAAACAAAACAAAAAGGCTGAAAAAAAAAGAAAGAAAGCCTTTTTCTCTGAGCTGAATATTTTGGGATATCATGGGAGTTTTCCTGTGGGCTGAGAAATGAGTGGTCTGGTTTTCTCTGGGACCCACAGGTCCATGATTTCAGTGACTTCTTCAACATACATAACTAGGAACCTCAGGAAGTCATTCACAGGACAAATTTGTGAATCAGTGTACTCCAGAGAGCTCCAGTGTTTCTTTTGCCGAGGAGGAAAATAGGTTAATGATGCAGTGTTGCAGAAAGCAACAGTGTGAGATGTTGCCTGAGAAGGAGGTGTTGAGAATTCAAGAGTAGGCTGGCTAGGAAATGGAAACAATGCTAAATTGCTTCAGGGAAAAAATAAGAATGAAGAACAAATCTGTAAAAGCTGGAAGTGAGAAAATGTTCAGGTCCATTCAGCAGCAAAGGAGAACACATGCCTGTAATAGAATTCTGACTAGAATAAGCAGTTAGGGGAAGGGAGGGGTTTTTTAAGTGAAAAAGGGAGATTTAAAGAAAAACATGGCTAAATACTTCAACTATAATGGTCTGTTTCAAGATCTCTCCCAGGTTGTAATGATGAGCAGGATGAATAAAGGCTTGAAGCACAGTAGAGATCTATTGGTATTGCAGTTTATTATTGCACAGCTGGTAAAGTTTAAAGAGCAAGTTACTTGGTGACACCATGAATCCATTTTAGTTAAAAAGAAATTTTATTTTCCTTGTTTTGCTGTTTTTCAGATTTACTATGCCTTTGCCTGTTGTTACCTTTATTGCCATTTAATTATAGTTGACATGATGCATTTTTTTTAATATTCTGGCTGTAACTAGTCTGTATATTTTATGTTGATGGCATATGTGAAATATTTCTGCAGCATTTTTTTTCCACCTTACTACTAATTTTGAGATTCTCTGTTTTTAATTTATACATTAATTTGTAGATCTTATTTCAACCATAGATTGCATTCAGGCTTACTGTCTGATCTCTCTTGCCTCAGCCTTGCTCAATCAATCTTCTTGCTATATTTTGGATTATTCCCTGTCATAAAGTAGGCACAGCCTGCTCTCTGGTGCTCATTAGGTGAAGCCCCTTCTTCATTCCCAATTAGGCTGCTGTTGCTGTCCTAGGTTACGTATCCAAACTCACTGAGCATGATGTTCACAACCCTTACCATGACCTCCTCTCTGGTAGTTCTGACTTGTTCCATTTTTGGTCTCATCCATCTTGGTGACCAGCCCTTCCTTTTGGCTGAAATTGCTTCTGCTAAAGTTCCAGTTGAATTTTCCTACTGGTGTGTTGGGTTTTTTGCTCACACTTTGGTCCAGTAGTTGTTTATGATATTCAGAGTAATACTTAAAATCTTTTTTTGGATTTGCTTTTAGACACTCCTCCCTGGCTACTTCTTCAGTGTAGCTGTACTTGGATGGTCTCTTTCTCCCAAACCTCTAGGATTTTCATCAGTTTTTGACAGTTAAAGTTTTGCACTGAATGTGGAATGGGAACAGTCTCAGGATCTGCTGAGATGTGCAGTATGGGGTTACTCGTTAAATACTGTCCTAAGATACCTTTCTTCCAGGTCTTACAGATCTGATCTCTCATTTGGATATCAGGGATCTTCAGGTTTAATACCCTGTTGGTGGTGGGTGCTCTGCTGTGCTCTGCCAGCCTGGGATTTCTTCTTGTTCCACCTTGTTCCACTGACACTCCTACAGTCTCTTGTGCAGTCCTGATTTTCTGAAAGATTATGAGCAATAGTCAGAATAGGATGTAGATTGTTGGTGTGGGAGAAGTAGAATTGGAGCCTAGCTAAGAGCACATGGGGACTCCTGCAATTCAAAAGTGAAATAATTACCAGAACGAAAGCAGCCGAGTATACCCAGATGTAGCTGACTCATGACTAGCTCCGGTGCCTCATTATTTCAAGCATTGTCTTGCCTCTGCTCTCCTACTCAGAGGGAGGAGCCTGCACAGTTGGCAGCTGAGGCAAATCCCGTTCATCTTCACATGGAGGGGCTTTATTGTAGGTACATAGCTCGGCACAGCTGCCTGGGGCTGCTGGTGCTTCTCCAAGGACAGCTCAGACTGTCCTGACCTTTCCCTTTTTGGTCAGGGAGTCTCAAACCTCCAGTGAAAGCCACTCTTCTTCTCAGGTTTGTGTGGAGAGAAGGACCCGTAGTGATCCTTAGTGGGCACCGAGTCCTGCCCGTGCCGGGCTGGTGCTTGGGCTGTGGGCAGAGGCCAGGCTGCTCCCCCCGGAGCCCCCAGCAGCCGCCGGTTCAGGAAGAGGGTCTCTCCTCAGCCCCTGGGGGGAACGGGACGGTTTTGGTGGCATTGTTCAGGTGGGCTGGAGAAAGAGCAGCAGCAGCAAAGGAGAGCAAACAGATTAATTTGTTCCCCTCTGCTTATTCTTAAGTAGATGGGAAACATGCTGGCCAATAAAAATAATGAATGTGATGAAAAGTTGGCACATATGGATGCATAGAGAGGAATGGTTTGGGGAATTTCTTTCCAGTCTTTGAAAAAAATTAATCATGTCTTTGTTTAGAAAATCAGGCTCTGTGCCCCTCATTCCCACCTCTAATACTGTAGCCTTAATTATTTTCTGTAGCAAGTACTGCTTTCTGTCCTGCTATGAATTACATGAATTTCTTTTCTAAGCCCACATATTTACTTAACGTTTGAGGAATGGGAAAATGAAGTGCCTTTGATCACATATTGCTCAAATGACAAAAGGATTAAAGAAGCCCCTCTAGCTTAAAACTTTTTAATGAACGTTTATTTTTGAAAATTTTACTTGTAATTTGTCAGCTTTTGCCATGAATATATTTAGCTATTTTGTAAATAAAGTAAGGTGGAGCTTTTTCTTAGAGCTAGGCTACAAGGGTTTTAATTGTCTTATTTTTCCTCTTACCTCTATGTTACTATAGAGGATTACAAGGCATATCGCCTTCTCTCCCACCTTTTTTTTTTCAAATTCTCAGCAGTGAACAGAGAACACAGGTAATGGTGGTTGGTCTTCTGAGAAGCTTCATTATGTTATTTTTTAAGATGTCAATAATGGGTTTTCCTCAATTTATCAATTAAACTTTGTTCATCTTTTGTAGGAAAATTTCCTCTCCTGTCACTCTCAGTGCCTTTTTTTCTATGCACATTGCCTTCTCTGATAGAGAAGTTAATTCTTTGCTAAATTACAGTTTTACAGACAGTATTTTTAAAAAGTGTGGTGAAAATTCATAGCTGTTGAAACGTTTCTAATGAAAACCTTCCACTTTGTTGGGGTTACCATGTTCAGGATTAATGGACTTTTCTGACCATTTTGCCTTTGGAAGAAGAGCCTGTTTGCAAGCTGCAAAATGGACAGTTGAATGTCAGTATGTTTCTCGAGTGTCTTCACTCTTAATAGCCTCAAAGAAGGTCTCTAAATAGATGGACATGTAGGTGGATATACTGCACAGATTGTATTCTTGACATGGGGTAAGTCATGGTAAAACAACATGAAAATGAATGCTGCATTCCTGGTATTTTTCTTGCCCTGTTTTTATCCTGAGTACAAGGTAGTATTTATCTGAAGCTCTTAAATCCAAGTAGCCATTAATTTCTCTTGCAGGATAAGGGGAAGTGTCTCAAGAACAGAGCTGAGTCAAGTTAGTTTCAGTACTGCAGAATGTAAGAAAAATTCTGACGTTGTCCTGCTGGACCACTACATGCTGTGCATCACCTTTTTCTCTGGTTAATTGGTCAGTTGTGCAATCAGCTGTACTATAATGGCACAGTGCTAAGGAATTGTGTGATTTTAAAGGAAAGGATTACTGAGTTTCATGCCTTTTAACATCTGTAGTTTTCTGATGACCAGAGCACTGGTGGGAACAGTAAAGGTATGTGCATCCTAAAAGAGCCAAGAAAACTAAAAATCTAAGTTCCGGGAATATAGACTTTTTTCATTATTTTTATTAAATGTAAGAGATGAAAGACAGGGGTCTGGATTACAGAGTTACGGAGGAATAATGTTAACTATGTTTAAAGACAGTGTTGATCAGTTGTTAAATGAAGACCTCATTTCTTGGTATGGATCTTATTACATGATGGTTATTACATTGACATGGTACTGATTCCTCAAGAAGAACAAAAGAACTACAGAAACCACCAAAAATCTGGTTTTGTTTGTCTTCCTTAGCCAGCCCTTCTGACTTTCCAAAAAGACAGCTGAACTGATTTTTTCTCTAATTAAAATATAAATCCCTTTTGGAAGGGGCTTGTTTGCTACATTTTTGCCAAGAAGACATTATTATAATGGAGTTCTAATTGTATATCTCTGATAACAGGGCTATATTATAAGGTTTCTGCCTGTATGCTCACAACAGAGTAGCCAGCGTGATGCTGTGATAGATGCTGTATGATCCAGTCTGCTTTCCCCTCTCCCTGTTTCCCTCCAAGTCTGGCAGGCCAAAACCAGAAACAGCCCTTCACTGCATTCTGCTTTAGGGCTGACTATATTAAGGAAACTGCCTTATGCAAAGCCTTGAGACTTAGCAGACCTATTGGACTACAGAATGGAATATTGTTTAAAAAAATGAGTTTGCTGTGTCTGGATACTAAGCTAATCAATCCAGTGTGGCTGTTTCATGTGCTTAAGCCCATTACAACTTGGTTTGACCTCTTTCATCTTTGTTGAGGATATAGGGTATCATTAATGTTACCAGCTGCATTGTTTTCTCCTAATATCAACAACAGAGGGAAAAAAAGAAAGAGGTTCTCATGTTCTCCACTTAGATAGCTCTAGTATTGCCAAACAAATGCGAAACAGGCTTTTACAATAATAATATTTTCCCAAATGCCCTGTTAATTTTCAGTAACCCAAAACAGAATGTGTTATTGTTTATTAAGACATTGTGACCCACATGGATTCCAGATGATAAAAATTTCAATAAAATGCTGCAATTAGATGCAACTTTTCTTTCAGTTCATGCATTTATATGTAGCTCAGGATGAGAATGGTTATTTGTGTCAGCAATTGGATTTTCCTTAAACTGATGTTTGCTCTTTTCACTTGCATCCTACTTTTAGCTTGAAATTACCCAAAGATTCTTGAGCCATTTGGGAGTAACTTTAATGCAAGAGTGTTGTAAGCACTTTGATATAATTGTATGTTGTAACCTACACATTCTGGCTTTGAAAAAGGATTTACAGGCTTTATAGGCTACAGCTTCTGGAAAAATTGTATGTATAAGCTGGCCCCTAATGGCCATTCTGTGTTGGTCACACCACAATCTCTTGATCATTTAGATCTGAATAACTGTGTTATTCTGGTAAAGCATGTATGAAAAATCCACACAACTTTCTGCTAATCAGGATGTCAATAAATGTCTCCTCTTACTATATTTGCTATATTACATCACACTGTTGTAGAGTTGAGCTTTTTTCCCTAGAATTGTAATTTCCAGAAACGGTGAAAGGGATTCAAGTGTTTATGTCTAGAATGAGGATGTCTCACATCTATAACTGAACTTTGAATATGGATTTTCATCCAACAGTATACTGTAAAAATAGCATAATCTGTATTCTATGATTTGTATTACTGTCTGAAACAATCAAAGTTTTTTAACATTGTGAAAAAGTTGCATCTTAGGGGCAAAACAGGTGCTAAAGAAATATCTTCTTTTTCCTTGACAGAATAAGTTGCTAATACTTGTGATATTTTTTAATTCTCATGTATAACAGGAAGGTCACTCCTGAATTTATGCATCTGCACAGTAATTGCAAATAAATAGGTAACTTGCAGTGTAATGAATATTTCAGTATAGTAAATAGGTAACTAGTGAAAGAGTATGCATTTGAACTGAATTATATGGTCTCTGTAATGCAAATCTGCTAAAATGTACACCATCTGATGGTCTTTCACCGTAACTGATAAATAACAATGCTCTTTTGGACAGTACACATCTGAAGGTGTTATCCTAAGAAAAATTATTTCTGATTTTGCAGTGGCAGTTTGGGCAAATTTAACACCAGATCTTATTACGAACCACGCAAACTTGCAAATATCAGCTAATGCTGTTAAAGACCTCAGCTGCACGCTGGAAGTGCAACATTACATTAACTGTTGTGCTCTGTACAAACCTTTTCCAACAATTTTGTAATATCTTAGCTTTCTCTTTTTTTATTTTATTGCAGTGATAATTTGAGTAATTTTGAAATTGATGACTCAGTTGTTAGATGCCACACTGCACTCATTCTTAGCTGTTTTCCTCTTTTATGTCACCAAGGCCAGCGACACAAAAGCATTCTAATATCTAATGTTATATTATTTGCAGTATTATATTATAGCCAAAGAAGAATTGTATGGTCAATATCTAGCTTGAATTTATCATGAATTTATTTGTCATTTATATTGCAGTATTGTATCTTGGGTATTATTTCATGCTGTCTGATATTAATAAATGACATATTTCAAATTCAATGACTTCCAGAAATTAACTATATTTTCCTTTACACCTTTCTTTAACAGTGTTTTCCTGTAGTTCTTTAAAACATCTGAGTGACCTCTTTGATGTCACATAACTAAATTTGGTGAAAACATAACTGAAACACTAAGAGGAAAAAGTCTCCTGAAAGTAGATCACCCTTTGGGTAAAAGAAAATTTCCTAAGAAATGAAATCCTTGTAATGAAAAAAAAATTTTTTTTTTTTTACTGAATTCTTCTTGTAAAAAAATGATCCGACATGACTGAGGTGTTGTACATAAGTGACAATTAATCAACTGTGCTGTCATGCATTAACTATGTTGATTTCTTGTAATGCCAACCCACTACTATTTATTAACATTATTAATAATGTATCCTGTTAAATTTTAGTAGGTATTTTATCTTTCTCTACCATTGCAGCTCAGTTTGTTTCAGCTGTGATGCAACCTGTGTTGTGATGCTTGTGTTTCTTACTCCATATAGGCATAGACTCATATTCTGCAACAAGGGTATTTTGCAGGCTGCTTATGAAAAGAATTAATAAAATCAGCCATGTAAACTTGAGTGAGATGTGGTTTGTGCATGTTGGCAACGTGAGAATATTAGGCTTGACATGTTTTGGTTGCATCAGAGACAGTTTCATGCTGGATTTCCAAGCTAGACTTTTTACAGCAAGATCTGAAATGCACAGGCTTGCCTATCTTTGCACCAGTTTATTCACCATTTGCTGAGGTTATTTTCATTTCCAGAACAGGTGTTAAAAATGAAAGTAAATGAAGTTTTTCTCAAGGAAGCTGGAGCAGCTGTGGTTTAGAAGGCAGAATGGTGGAAGTTCTGTATTTTACTTAGGCATTTGCAGAGTTCCTCTCAGACCTGTTGTGATCATATAGTTGCCCAAAACACACATACTCATTCTCTGCTTTGATCCTCTTCTCTGTTTATTCATTTCTGATGCCATTTGGTGAGTTACTCTTTAGAGGCAAGTAGAGTCTGGGGAAGATTGATTTCAAAGTTTGATCTTTATGCAGTTCTCACATATTTTATAATTTTGTGTCTAAATTTCAGTATCTTTTGTGACAACCAGGTGTTTTAGATCAGTGGGGGATAGTTTTGCTGCAGAAAGGGTACACGTCACCTTTGGACTGATGAATGTATTGTGACTGGTATTTTCTTCAGGGGAGATGTGTTCTTTGAATATTTGCTTATGTATCATATTGGTGTTTTTTTCTCACTCTTTTGTTTGAAGAAATGAGGTAATTAGTCTGTGATATGTATTGAGTTTTCATTATGGCCTTTGTTTCTTAGACAATGTTGATGCAAAACTGGCCATGGGCTATTTTAATGGAGGAGGCTGAACACCAGTTATTAATTTGTGATATAGATAGTGAAGGAGCCTACATTTTAGTGCCAACAGTAAAGATTCTATCCATATCTCCTGAGATTGTCTGGGGCAAGCATATAGGTTTTTTTTTTATTTTCTTGTGAAATTCAGGGATAGAATGGAGTTTTTTGGTGCTTGTGCTTGTTCATAGGGTTTAGAGAAAACACAGGCAGCTGAAGGAGATGTTTTGGATGAAGGTAAAGCATATGGTTTGAATAATGCATTGGGGCCAGAAGTCAGTATTGGCTTTGTCTTGTAGGCACTGAAGCTGGCTGTCATGTTGGATGACACTGCAGAGTGGTGACCATGGAGACAAGGACAGTGTTATTCAAAGGTGGATTATGTTTAGTTTGTAAAGTGAGTACACCTTTCTTCATATCTTACTTATACAGTGCATTGCTTGAAGGAAATTCTTTATGGTGAAATGTATTTGTTTTCATAGCCTCATTCATTTGGAGTCCACCAGGGGGTTTAAATGAAATTAATCTTTCTTCTTGAAACTCACCTGCCTTTTTGTTATTCAGGAGATACTTTTGCTGTTCTCTTTAAAAAAAAGATATGTTTTTCCTTCTCTACAAATGCAGTGTTCCAGTAAGCTTTAGCTTGCCTATTGACCAGAGACCACCCTGCCAAAGGGTGGTCACTCGTTTTCCAAGCTAGATGCTCCTGCTGTTCCCCTGCCTTTGCTGCATTGTTCATCTTACTGCTGAGTGGGCTACACCACTACCCACTGATCTGTCAGGGAAATTACTGTGTCAAAAAGAAGGGAAATAATTTTCAGATGCTTGTACTGATGACATGGGCATAAGCAGTGGAGCTTATACAAGGCAAGGGGCAGGAAAAGGTAATGGTGGCAGACTGATCCATTGGGAACCCATACATAGGCTGACTTAAACATCTGGTGAAATTGCAGTGTTGCTGTGCAGTACTTCTAACCACTGAACAACATATTTTGTACTAACTTTTATGTTTACAAACATATTTTGCATAAATATAAATGGTGGAAATTTCTGTATCTCTTTGTTTCCTCTTTATTTAAATGAGATTAGAATTTTAAAATTACTCTGGCTTTGATATTCTCCATTTTTTCTTTTATTTTTATCCTAACTACATCAGAAAGGAATTTCAAAATTAAGTTATTGTTACAGGTTATTTAATTACGTATCATATTTTGGATATTTAGTTTAAATAAACAAATAATCTGCATAAAACAGAAACTCAGGGCATGGTCAGAAGTATTGTTATTTTCTTATATGTGCCTAAAGAATATTACTGAGAAAAACTTCTCTTTCAGTGAGGCAAAACTGTTTTTTCTGCTTTATTTACAATAGCAGAACATAGGGGAGGAAGTGATTATCATATGCTCAAAAGCAAATGTGAAACAGATACACTGACAAAATGAGCAATGTATACCAGGTACTGAAGGAAAGACATAGTGGACTCACAAATTAAATAGTTTTATTAATGTGACTGTGGCCAAGAACCACAAAACCAGAAGGTGTTTTTGTTCCTCACCTGGTAATTAAAAATAAAAAAAATGAAAGTTCACTGCTGCCTCTATTTTATTTCCAGGCTTGATGACTAACTTCACATGGCTTTGCTATGATTTAACCAGTAACAGCATCTGAAGATCCTTATAGACAGCTTTTCCTATATTTAATTTAGTCAGAATGGTGGAATAATTTTACAGTGGAACAAATCACAAGCCATGTTTTCATCTTAGTGCTACAGCTGCTGATGAAATACATGACAACTAAAAGACTGACAAGTTGGGAAAGAAGCAGGATGAGGACAATCACCTGGAATCTTTCGTATAATTTGGTATTGCAGTACACTAAAAATGTGCATTAATCCCAGCTGATACTGTTTATAGCTAGGAACAAGGTGAGAGAATGGAGAAAGGTGGTCTGAAAACTGGGGCTTGTAGTGGAGATTGTTACTGTAGGTGAGCACCTGATTGTGAGCCCCTAGGTCAGAGTTGTGATAAGGAGGCTTGTACCATCCATAAAAATACAAGCTAGAAATACAGAAGTTTTTGCATCTCTGTACAATGGCATTAGAAGACTACTCTATATTGTTTTGAAGTCACTTAAAAGTTGCATAAAGGTAAAAGATGATACAGAACTACCAAGATTATACAAATAATGAAGAAAATGTCTATGAAGAGAGCTGTAGAAAGCCTAATGTGTATAATCTTTTAAAAAAAGAAATTTAGAAGGCACTCACTGTGAAGAAAAAAAGTAGAACATTGTAAATGTGCAGTTAGAATGATGGACTGGCAGCTGAAATGAGACAAATGTTAAATGGCACTTACTGTATCAGGAAACAACTTACTAAGTGGAATGATATCTCTGTGTACTTCATGTGTTCCAGTCATGATCAGATGCTTTCTTGGGAATATGTTGAACAAAACATAAATTATTCTGCTCAATATAAAAGTTACTGGAAAAAATCGAAATGCCTTTTATAATAATACAACTCAAAGTGGTGTAATAGAAAACAGATACTACTGGATGTTTACTCTGTGACTTTCAGATCCTGGATCACATACTCAGTTGTGCCCACACACAGCTATTTTCACCACTGCAAAGTGGAATTAATTCACTATTCTTATTTCCATTCTGAGTGATCTGTAGAGCCTTCCTAATAGTGGCCAGCTGATGCATTAACTGAGGGGCAGAATTGACATCTTGATGATGGGTCCCAGTCCCAAAGACACGTGAAAATTAAATTTAGTTAAATCTCACCTGTTGTGCTATAATGTAGTGTGAGAATGTTTAGAAATAGTAACCTGTTTTGGGCAGGAAGAGGGTTATCTCCACAGAGAGCATGAACAGGGATTTCACAAGACATTCTGATCTTTTTCTGTCTGACAAGGGTAGATGGGTAGCACTTCCAGAAGAGGGCACAAAAATAAATATTTCATTTGCATCTGTGTTATTTGGTCAGTTGTGTATGGATCTGTTTCTCAAGATGGAATGACTTTTTATTTGCATGTCACTTCTATTTGTTGTGGTTCATTTTGTATTTCTGAAAGTCATAGATTCCCAAAAGGTGTGTTAACATATCTTATGAACAGATGTTTATAACAATATTAATAATAAATACTGGTCATATATCATCTATACACAAAAGTGGTATGTGGGGAGAAAGTATTACAAAGAAAATACTTCATTTTTTAATTTCAGCAAATCAACATTGAAAAGTCTAGCAGTATTTCCAGTAAAAGTTCCTTGATTATTTTCAGGAATTCTAGCAGTGGTGGGAAAAGTCACTTAGAGATTTAATAAAAGGAATGTTTGCAAACAATATATAAAATTAAGAAATTATTTTCTTGTGAATACACACTTGGATTTCTTTAGTACTTGTGAGTTTCTAGCATTAAATAAAAATAAATGAAATTCCCTTTCATCCTGCATGCTTCCAATAGTTTGAGAGTTTTACTTTTAAAAATTTGTAGTTTGTTAGGTCTTACATTTGTGACTAATATTGTTATATAACTAAATTGTTTTTGAGGAGGAGAATCCACACTGTGAGATGGATATTAATTTGCTTAAAAGACAATCTTTCTACTGTTACAGGAGCATAGCTTGATCTTGCTCTTTACGCATAAGACCATGAGCATTTAAATAGAAATAGAAAATTAATAACTAATGTTTCTGAATTTTTGCTATACAGATCTTTTGAAATTCAGTGGATGTGTTTGCAGTTAAAAATGTGTTGTTCTATTTATAAAAATCTCTAGCTAGATTTTGACAAAACAGGTGCAGTCTAAAAAGCCAATTATGTGCTTTAAGATGAACGAGACATAGAGTTGTCTGGTTAAGTACCATGGCTAAAAGTGAAGGGGCTATAATTTTTTATTGTATTAT
>VZTR01023296.1:91114-119406 GCA_013400775.1 Chaetops frenatus | reverse complement strand
TTTAAAGGAAGGTTTGTCAGGTTGTGAGCTTGCTTTTCTCCTTTGGTACCTCCTTCTGCTGCAGTGCTTAGGCTCAGGTATGTGCTTAACAACACCAGACACACCTGTGAAGTGCTTGTAGCTGCCAGACTTCTTTGTTTTTTCTACAGTTATCTATCTCCTTAGTATTTTGAATTTCTTGTTTTCTTTCCTGTGGCATAACTGTACAATGTGAATGACATCTGGACAGATTTGAAATCCAATCCTCTGTTTTTCTTTCACATTGATTGTGGCTGTCTATGGAGGTGCCTTTAGTCGTCATGAGCAATGACAGTCAGAAATGACTTGTGTGCTGAGAACTTCACAGTTAGCCATTAACCAAAATTATTTGAAAGCTCTAATGGAAAATAGAGGCCACACAACTGGTCTGTACTCTTGGAAAACTCTTGCATCTGTTTTGAGAATAAAATTGCAGATTCCTTAGGAAATAATTATCTGATAATTTCTGTACTGAAACAGAATTCCATAACAATTATTGAAGGTGTTAGTGACTGTTAGACTGTGGTTCGGGAATTTTGGAGGTCTCTCAGAAGCTTAATGTTGATGGGATGTTGTTATGCTCTAAGTGCTAATTCAAAGCAAAAGAAAATAATTTGTGATTGTGATGTTGCATTTGTTCATATGAAATTCTTTTAGAAATATCATGGAGAGGAGGAAAGTGGAGGGGGAAGCAGAGGAGCACAAAAAAAGTCCTTTGTAAATGGTGAATTGTATGCCAAGATTTGAGAGTACTTTTGGACTTAAGGATTGAAACAGTCAATAATTTAATACTCTGCTAATACTTGATGAGTTTTCTGTATTTATCTTCCAAATTGACAATTTCTGGGAAATTTTTCGTCACAGTTTTATCTAATTCTTCCAGGGATCTTTGTGAAGTATTCCTTCATAAAAAAAAGGCCTCCCTTATTGGATTCATTAAGAGATCCTCTAAAATGGGACTTTTGAAAAGTGGTTATGGGAAAAAGAGGAAGTATTAGAATTTGTTAGAGAAAAGCCTGTTTTCATAAATTCTGGTTAGGGAAATTTTGGCCTGGTTCAATTGTTTATTAATTGTTGTCTTTGTTAATGATGCAGATAATTTATTTTTTGTTCCAATAGAACTCATTATAAAAAGCAACAGAAAGATCAATGGCTAATCAAAGACATCTGTTCTAGCACAGCAGACTGTGTGTCCTCATGCACATGCATGTGCACACATACTCATGCCCTGTGTAGGTAGAGGGTATGTGGTGGAGAAAAATTCTGACCTCAAGCAGTGGATTCTACCTGTGGATGCAGAAAAATATCTGGAAAACAAACTTTGTGTAGAAGTATAAGATGTAGTTGCTCTCCTGTCCTTTTGTTTTTTCTTTTCATCCTCTTCTAAAGCTGCAGATATATTGTTTCCTGACTTTCTGCCAGAAACCAGCATAAAGTCTCTGGCTACAAAGTGTGAGAGATTAAAAAGAGAATGACTTTTGAATGAGGAGGCTGCTTTAAATTATTCAGAGATCCTCCCTCTTCCTCTGTTCCTTTTCTTGATGTTTTGGATCAGCAGCACATTTCTAGCTGTAAATGTCCTTAGAAAATATGTTTTAAAGGAACAACTTCAGTGTGTAAGAGTCTTTGAAACTAAAGCATAGAGAAGTAATTTTTGCTTCATTGCATGCAGTATAATAGAAAAGTGTCACTTTCATTTGGAAATATGAGGAATCACTAAACGTACAAGTTCTGCATAATCTCCTAAAATCCTTGTAAAGAAAAAAAGCCTTTTTGTGGAAAAAACATGGGAATGGGATTTGCCACAGTAACTGGTTTAACTTCCAACTTTTGGCATCAGGGTTCATTTGCTGATCCTTTTGTCAGTGAAAAAATATGGTTTTCCAAGACCTCTCTAGGAAGACAATACTCCCTGAGGGTACTCAAGCATTTTGAAGAAAATAAAAACTGAGTTAAATCTTCACTGAAAACTTGAACTGGACCCAAACTTAACATTTTTTGAAGCTTGAAAGGTTTGGAATGCTTCCTTCCCCCACCCTCATTACTTTTCATTTTCATGCTCCTCTGTGTTTCCAGGATCTGTCCAAGATGTGAGCTCTGTGTTGCCGGAGTTCTGTACCAAAGAGGGGCAATATTTGTGTGGTATATTTTGGTCTGCTTACAAGAAAAAAATTCTCACAAAGCTCAAGAGGGAACTTGTCCTTGTCAAAATATTGCAGAACTCTTTATGAAAATCAAAACTTTCAGGTATTATTTTAGCAATAATAGCAATTGTTTATAATTTAAGAAAATTATTTACAACAATTTCCCTTCCTTTCCCGTGCTAACTCTAATGTGGTTAGCATAGTTACCTAATAGTAAGATTATTTGTATATTTAACATTCATGTATAGAACTGCAGTGGACTATAGCAAGAAAGGGAGATTTCAGCAAAACAGGATGAGAAAAAGCCTATACTTAAAAAGAAATAAAAGTGACTTTCTTAAGCTATTTACATTTGGTCATTTCTAATACTTGCCTGAATTGAAAGTTAAGAATTCTGTATACATGTCTAAGTGCTATTCTTGTAACCTTAAATGAACTAAGAAGCTGCCAACACACTCTCCACTTGCCTCTTGCACATTTTTCTCAGTATGTGCGCTGCCAGTTTCTGAATGCAATAAAATCTTCAACATATCAGACACTGAGTGTAAACCTAAATAGCTCTGGCTTGCAGATACCAAACCAGTGAACTAAACTCTTGAGAAATTCACCCTGTAAATCTTGTCTTGCTACTGGAGGTTTTTTCCTTCTGAGATTCAGTAATATTAATTACTACTACTAAGTACTTGTACATTTATGTTGTAATGATACATTGCTGTTTTAATGAAAGATTATAATAAAAAAGGGTTTCTTTCTCAAATATAAATAATTTTGGAGTCCTGGGTTCCTTCGGGACCAGCAGTCTTCACAGCCAGAAGGTACATTTACTTTATGACACCCTGTCTGACCTCTTTATGGCAGCTACCCTGAAATTGCTGTGGGCCTTTGGAAAAATTGAATGTTTTTTTTTATTTATTTTAAAATACTGTTTCAAGGATCTAGCTCATTTTCTTTCCATTCTGATTGGAGATGTTTAATAACATCTTTGTTAATTATCTGTAATATGCCTCCTGAAATTGTTGTTTCTTTAGGCATGGAAATATACTTCCCAAAGGCATGAATTTAACTTAAGAAGAAAACATGGAAGTTAGAGGTGGGAAATAAACTTCTGAGGTGGCTTAGTTACATTTGATGCCACTGCATTGTTGTGGGGAGCAGATGAGGATTTGGGAGAAAGGAGTAAGTGCATTGTGCTCCCTTGTTATACCTGAGTAACAGATTTTACTTATATAGATTTTTTCCTTCTCTGATGAAGTTTATTTGGGTCATCCTGTACAGACAATTTGTATGTTTGGATTTTAGTGCACAGTAATTACACCAGGTCTGCAAAAATAAAGGCATAGATGTATTCCCATTTTTCTTATTTACAGGTTGATGCTTTTCTTTGGGTGTGATTGAGCCTATAAAAGTTTTTCTTTTGCAGCATAGTTTGCTTAGGTATAGATATAGAATGGCAGCCCATGAATTCTGTCAGGCAAAAGCCATTCTTGTAAATGAACTTGCACTTTGATCATATCTAGAAAAGTGACGTGGAAGGACAACCCCAAAAACACTTCCTGGTCCTCTGTGCTAGAAATGTTGAACTCATTTATCTTAAAGATGAACAATTTAGAATTTACCTGAAGTGGATCTGCCCTCTCTACAGGCACCACTTCTTCCAGATAACTATCTTCCCAGATCAGCTGTTAATCCTAGTTTCCCCTGGCTGTGTATATAGCCAGATTCTGGGCTTTCACAAGTCTCAGAAGAGTAAGTGCTACGTTGGTTTAGATGAGCTGACAACTTTGCCTGCAGCATCAAGATCACTTTTCCCAAGCCATTGCCATTAACCATCTTTCTCACCTTCTGCCTGATTTCTAAAGAATTAGGCAGCTGCTCTTTAAACTAAAATCTATAAATTTTTCGTCTGCAAAGGGAAAATTCACACAACCAATGTGGTACACCTGATTCAACTGTCTAACCTGTGCCCCAGGTTCCTTTTACTGCCAACTGAGAGCAAAGGACAGTCTGCAAGGGATCCACAAGAGTCTTTATGTTGACTGTACAGAAACCATGAAGTCTTTTCCTGCTAAAGTAGGTGCCTAATTATTAATGATGAGCAGTAGCCCTGATTGTCATCCTTCCAGATTATCATATGATGCTTCTGTCACTTGCTTTTAACAAATGTCACTTGATTTGAGAGTTTAAACTGAATCATGGGAGAGCATTTTCACAAAGCCCCAAAGTTATTTGTTTATCAGTTCGACTAGAGAACCCTTGAAGGGAAGTCCTGATACACTGTTTTAATGAAAAACAACCTGGACTTGCTGGTTTATGGATAGGGTTTTCTTTGTTATTTTTTCAGTATACTGTAGGATGCAGCTTGTTGCTTTGGTACCCTGTGGTCATGTGGATCTTTATCACACCAAGGTTCATTTCTCTTTGGCCAGGTTCTGTCCTGTGAAAGGTGATGAACTCAGGAGAGGATAAGTGACACAGAGCAGAGCTGGTGAATTCTTGTGCATATCATGCATTGAAGACAGATACAGTGTTTCCTTAAGATATTGAAGTTTTGAAATGTTTTAGAATCGGAAATCAAAATTATTATATTTCCTGTTTTAAAATTTAATGAGGAATTAACATTGTACAATACACTTTATTTTGAACAATTCACAAATTATGTTGCTGTTGGTCACTCTAATGATTGTTATACCTGTGCAATATGGCAAAGCAGAGCACATAGAATGCCTGATCACTTTATATATGAACAAGGCTGGATAATTGTTCTATATAATTTAATAAATCCTAAAAAATTATTTATAAATTAAACAACAATAAAAATGCTACCATACACTCAAAGTAATGATCAAGCATTTACCCTCTCATCAGAAAATGTTTTGGTTTCAAGCTTGTCATACCATATGGACAGGGAGGTTAGAAGACAATTGTGTGTCTTTCATGGGAATATAGAGTTTTTGCTTCATTATGAACAAGAGGAAAGGAAAAATTAATCAAATAATCAAGTTCAAAAAACTATTTCTCAAACCAAAAAACAATTTTTATTGCAATACACATTTTTAACCTCTCTCATTGATACCTTGCCAGTAATGCATCTCAGATGCAGTTACTGGCAAATACACATAATTTATCCCATTATTTTAGAATTTTTTGGATAGAAGACTTTTTCTTTCTTTGGGATTTCATTATTTAGGGAGAGAGAATTTGAAATTTTTTTTCTTTCTGATTATATAAGTTTCAAGTCCAAACTGTCAGCCAATGCGGAAATTGGCAGAACTGCATAGAAATCAGAAGAGCTGTGTTGGTTCACACCATCTGAAATGTTACTATTTATTTTTTTTTTGCTAATGATATTGTATAACAACATCACAATTGAATACAGATAAATTATTTGTAATATAATCCCAAAGTTTTGTGCAGAAAATGTTTCTTTTATGTTGCGAAAATCTGTATTAAATTGCTCAAGTTAAGCTGAAAATGAAAAAACATGAAATGGAAAACCCTAGAAACAGAATTATTCAGTTTTATTATCTGAGTACTTAGCACTTTGCCTGAATGATAATGTTTTCCTTAATACATAAGGCATAGTTTCTGCATGATTTCAGTTGTCTTTTCCTTCTTAAAAGAGAAATGAATATTTGGATAAGGTAGTGAAGCGATAAGGGGAACAAAAGAGGTATTTTTTTTTCTCTTCAGAGATAATGAGGGAAAGCAAGTGCCCAGAACCAAATGTCTCTGTCAAGCAGCTGCACTTTTAGGGTCCTAGGAAATAATAATGTGGAAGAAGAAACAAAACAACTCAATGAAACAGAACCAACCCCCAAACCTTAGCTGTCTAAAATAATAAAATAATCTTAAATTCCAGACACCATTATAGTGCTCCCATCAGCTTTCCTATCAGAACAAAATATCAAGTTTTATATTGCTATAATGACATAAATGTATGATTTTTAGAAAATATACAGAAGTTGTATGGTCTAAGTAGAAAATTCTGTTTGCTATTATGCAATGACATTCTTTTTCCATAGACTAATTAATGGAATTTTTAGGGAATTTCTCCATGTCTGTTATTTGTCTCACTGATAAAGACTAATTTCATGTCCTAAGCAAGACCTGTAAATTGGTCTGCTAGGAAACCAGAAGTACTCAGGGCATTAGCAGTGGTCCCACAGGACGTAATCACAGGGCTATGATTCCTTCTTTGCAATAAATAAGTTGGTAGGATTGGAAGAAATATCTTTACAGATCTAATTTGAATTTAAAATTTAACCAAACCTTACAGCAACTGGGGATTTTCCTATGGGTTTAACAGATACTACAATAGCCACTCTTTAACCACAGGTTGCTTAGTACTGTGAATACGTATATTTTTTATACATGCAGGCATACATTCTTCACACTTTGCCATGTGTTGACATATCATATATATTTTCTCTGCATTAAACAGTGCAGCTACCATTCATTTCCCCTCACACCTGTCTGAAAATGCCATGTTTTCGATCTGTATTTTTATTCTGTCAAGGAAAAAAATATAGCCTCACCTTTCTGCATCAAGGTTTTGCCTATATTGGTAAGTGTGATGTGTTCTTGGTTTAGCTACACTGTGCTAATTAGCAAGAGAGAGAAATCCAGCCCAGAAGAAGCAGTTATCTGGTCAAACCAGTGTTAGAGCAGTTAACCATTTCATGGTTATGCAGCAGAATAAATTGCATCCAGGAAGAAGGTAGTTAACTGAATGGTCAGCTAGTGGCACCATAGCTATACTACTTGGCAATTCCTGAGCTGAGTAGTTTAAATTTAATACAAATACACTTAGACCATGCTATGGAGTCATGACGTATTCAAACATGACCTATGTTTTTGAATACAACTTTAAAAAAGGCATGCTTGCTGTAAAGAAATTTCCCAGTGAATTTATGTGTCTGTGCAGCCTGGGTTACTGGCACAGCTGGAAAGCCAAGGCTTCCAGGATTGGCACATGGAGTCTGAAAGCTCTGACAGCAATGAATTCAGCTGAGGCTCTTGGGGCCTCACTCTGCATGGCTTCAGGTGCAGGAGGAGCTGCACTGGTGTTGGGGCTGGCATACCCTGCTGTCCAGGCTCCTGACTCCACCATCTTCAGTCTGGAGTGTCTGATGCTTCAGCTTAGCCCCCGTTCAGGGTTTTGGCACTTTCCTGTAGGGCTCTGAGGAGTTTCAGTCCCCTGATTCTTAGAAAACCTCACTTAGTATGGCTGGCCAGGGCTGCAGGAGCCTGGGTCCCAGCCAGGAGCCAGGCAGGCCCTGGTGGGTGCTCTGCCAGCACACTGATGGAAGTTTGTTGTCTCAGTGATATTTCTGAAACCACTTCAAATTTTGACAGACTTTCCTTTTCAGTTTAGTTAGAAAATTCCTTAACAGTTCTATTTATGAATGTCTTGTGAGTGTATGTAGATTTCCTTTGGTCTATAATTTAAATGAAATTTTTGGAATACTTTTTCTTATTGAAAGATGAGGTAAATGCTTTTGAATTTTGCTTCATTACCACAGTCCTGAATTTGCACATCTACTGAAGAAATGCCTAAAGTTAAATTTTGGTCAATCCTTATTAACATCAACTTTGATCAATTGGTGTTTTAAGAGGTATGTTTGCTTAATACATTGGAAAAATAAAATTGCTGATTCCTTCTGATTGAAATAATCTTATTTGATTTTTTTCTTTTATCCTTGGTTTAGAGACTCACTAAGAGCATATATACACAACAAACAGCAGGAACAATAGGGATGTTTTTAACTCATGACATATCAAGCTTATAACTTTTGATTACTAAGAGATACACTGAAAGAAATCCAGATAAGATTAGAGAAAACCCAGAGGAAGTGAAAGAATATTGTCGGCACTAATATGTTGGCTGAGTAAAGAATAAATTAGTTTTGAATAACAATAAATGCATTTTTAAATTTAGATCTAAAATCTTAGTTTCTATAAACTCTCTTCTAGTGTGTGCTCTGTAAACACATTCATGAGAGTAGCTCACTGTGAATGTGTGTGATCTGTAAGTCACTCTCAAGCACCCCCTGTGCAAGTGGGTTCTCTTTTACCTTAGTTTCTAAATGGAAGTACTTATTATTTTAACATTCATATCTGAGTACAGACTTTAAAGTCTGAATTATTTTAAAATTCTTTAGTCTGATGTCTGTAACTTACATCAAGGTGATTAGATTTAATTGTATCTACATTTTACTCTTAATTTCAGCAATGTCTCAGTTTTTGGTGCACCTCATTATTACTTCCTTATTTTTTTGAAGCTGCTCAGGTTCTGCTTGGTGCTCACAGTTTTTACTTTCTAATGTGGTTTATTCTTAACTAGTCTCTTCAGTATATAGTATCATTTTGCAGACAAAGTTCCCAAAATTCAGATATCTCTTGTAAGTTCACCTGAAAGCTGGTGTGAATGTTTTTTGTCTGATGGCTGGTGACCCATGTTCATGTCTGTTTTATCAGGTATCTCTGTCACTTTAGCTTTATAAGGACGTTCTAGTCCCTTCATATCCTGTTATCCTGTATGTTCAGGTGATGCAGTCATTTGAGATCCAAGGGCACAATGAGGTCAGCGTTACCTTGCTACATGTGTTTGCTGCCTTCACCTTGCCTATACCTCTTGTGTTTGTTTCTGTTTCTGGAAAGAAGACATGACTTAGATCAGCTTCTTTATAGAAAGATACATTGGGGAAGAAAAAAGATACCTGCATCTGTCCTTCCTGTGGCTTCAGGGAGCTCTGTTATTTCTAGGAAATACACTGAAATAGTCACTGCTGTCTTTTCCCGTTGTATGTTACTGTGACAAAATTAATTTTCATATGATTTTATCCCACTGATGTTTCTTCTGTTAGGTTTGAATTTGGTTTTACATCTTAATCTTTTTGGGCTGTATCTGTGTTCTTGTATAAAGAGGTTTTATTCTGCAGAAAGAGTCTGTGGTATTTTGTGATTCATCCCCTCCGAATATATTAATTTATAGAAGAGCTTAATGTTCGTTACTCTTGCACTACCTCAATTATAATTATTGTGAAAGGCAATGTAGTGCAGTTTTGTTTCAGTTTAATAATTTCCATGGTGGTTTTTTGGCTCTAAATCTGCAGTGAACCCTCTTAAAAGAGAAGAAGAATTCAGAATTCTATTTCATTTACAGAAATGCTGAATAGATGAGATTTTAATTTTTAAAAGAATTTTTAATCTCTGTATACTTCTGTCATAAGCATTGTTTTTTATGACTAACACAAAAGCATGCTGTGCAAATACAGGCAGAGATATGCATATGAAATGCTAAAGGATTTGTGCTGGACACTGTGCCACAAAGGTTACAAGGTTCTTTGAGGTGAATACTTCATGCCTGTTTCCATGGAAGTTATGAAGGAGTTCACATATTTTATTAAATTTTGCTTTCTATATTCAGTTGAAAAAGAATGCTCACAGCTTTTATTTTTGGCCACAATTATGCGTCTTTCAATAGCAGCACACTTTACGTGTACATGTTACAGTCTGAAGGTGTATGGCCTCATTTTGTATGATACAGAAATCATCAAAGAACTTGGGAGTTCCCATAGAGAACTTAGGACTTCCCTGAAAGAAAACAAATGCCCTGACTTCATCAGTTTCTCCACCTGTATCTGTGTGCTCAGTTTATACTGGCTTGAAGAACTGCACTGTTGTCAAATCTCTCCTTGTCTTTATAGATAAGCTTTTTTTGCATCTCTAAAGTGCTGTTTCTTCTGTCTTTTCTCTGTCATCCTTTCCACTCACATGTGGTTTAATGTAATGGTGGTAATATCAAGTGATTAGATCTGCATCTGTCCAGATTTACTTGTACAAAACCTGCTTGGTGATCATCCCCACTGTGCAGGTCCTTGAAAATATCATTCCACATCCATGATTTGAAATGATTCTTTATTGGTTAAGAAATTGTGGTAGATCAGCAAATCATCTGCTGAAATTGGAAAGAGTTTATGGTATGGTAGATTATGCATAGCTTAGGGTTTTTGAAAGTCTTAATTTTTGAAGGGGCCTGTATATTAATTGAATTTGAAATAGACTAATCTCATGTTAAGCAGTTTTAAGGTCTACATGATAATCACTTAAATGCCTCTTTTAGAGACTTGTGTTCATTTGTTTCTTGCTTTATGATATTAAGTGTTTCTGGATGGCTATATCATATTTAATCATTAGCAAAATGTTGAGCTTTTCTGGAACCTTCTTAGTTCTCCTAAGGTCACAGAACTCTTAATGTGCCTGAAAATGTCTGCTTAATAGCTTCAGACAGTCTGTTGTCAAGAGTCTTGGTACTGGATATATTCCATTGTCCTCAGATAATTTGTCTTTGTTCAGAAACTTCCTCTGGCACAGAGAGAGGAATCACACACTCTAGAAGTACTCAAGTCTGTCTTGGTAATCACTTGGCTTCTCCTTCTTTCCTTGTGTCAAATCTAGTTTAAGCAGGATAATGATAAGAAGCCTGCCTGGGCCAGAATGAGTAGCACCATGTCTCCACTGTGTTACCATCTTGCTGGAAGGCTTTGCCACCTTAGTCTGCCAGAACATGTCAATTAGGTAGATAACATTAGTTTAGTTCCTGAGGAGGCTTTATTTAGTTAAATTTAGTTCTGATTCTTTCAGACAAGTCTTCACTAAAGTAGCCATGGTGTGCTGATTTTCTTCTTGTTTATGGAGTCCTCAGACTCCTGAGCCCTTTGTATTGTGAAGGAACTGCTTCTTCCTATGGTATGCTCTAGTCTGGGAACACCAGGGAGCATAAGACAAGGCCATGGTCATATAAAGAAGCCTTACTGAAAATAAGCTGCCTTTATGTGTGTCTGAAGGTACATCTGGATTTACAGTACAGATCATAGTGAAGACTGAAAAAATTTCAGACTTTACATAGCAACAGCGCTTTGGTTTTTTTCTTTGCTGGTTTTTGTTTTATTTTGGTTGGTTGGGCTTCTTTTTAATTAATGATTTTTTTTCTTAAAAACAGGTTATGAACACTGAACAGTAAATTTTGTCTTAGAAATGGACTAGTACCATTTTGAAGAAATAATGTCTACTTTAAACAAAGCTGTAGTAAAACGTTATTAATTTTTCTATCCTGTTTGAAAATAAGTACGTACATTTCCATGCTGATGAATGATTCTAGTGACTGCTTGCCTGAGAGAGGTAATATTTTGTTTGCATGCAAGTAATGAGCTATTGCAACCAAGTTCTGAGACCTGTTGGGAGTGACAGATGTACTGTAAATATAACACAGGTTTTAGGATTTTGTTTGAATCTCAAAATAAACTTTAAGACCATGACAACAACAGAATTGTTATGACAGTGCATCTATGGAAATATGTGTAGGAAGGTGTGCTATATATTTGTCAGAGAAAGCCAAGTCATCATACCAGTAGTAACTACTATAATGAAGGGTATGCAGAAACCAAGAGTTAGTATTTGTACAGAGAATTAAACCATTTCCTGGTTTAGACACCTCAAAACTTTTGGGTTCAGGGTTTTTAGGAATGGACATGCAAACAGTGTTTTGTTTGTGTTTCCCAGAAGATAAATTATAGACAAGACTTGTCAAATTACAGAACAAACTTCATTTTTCTTTAGTTTTGAGTACTTTGTAATGCTGTCACAATTTGTCTTAGCGTGGTTTTATCCTGGAATCAGTCATAACTAGAGATATTGCCATTTTACTTATAAGGAAATATTATTTCCTTTCTGTTTGTCTGTGTGGATGTCAAAGAGTGAATTCCGTGGGTGTTGGTAGTTGTGAAAAGATTATTACTATGATTCTGAAAATCTTTCCTTATGCTAGCTATATTATTCTGGCAACTGGAGCTGTCAGATCTGCTAGCAGATGTAGAAAGGGTCACTTCTAGCACAGAGACAATTTGGACTGTTTTGCAGAGATTTTGTCCTCTTTTTAAAACTGCAATTTGCTTGTATCCTTCTTGACATATATTTACAGCATGCATTTCAGCATGTTTCTTTTCTGGTATAGATTGCTTGTCACCATTAGTTTTTTGTTATGACAGCAGAGATTATACATGTTCTGACCAAGCTCTCTGACTGGTTTCCAGTTCTGATAGAAACATCTCTTTTTGTCTTATTGGATGTATTTTCACTTCAAATTCTGTGAGCTTTGTGCTCTTTTTGTCCTAAAAAACTTAATCAAGCAATGAGATTAAGTTTAGTATTTTTGAATGTCTAGTATTGTGGGTTTTGACAGTAATTTTCATTTTCTATTTGGTAATTCCCTACATTCCACAGTAGTTCCACATATACAGTGTATCAAAGTAGAAAGGAATTTATAATACTGAAAGTCTTTCATATTTCTCATATTTTAAATACAGAATTTAAACCTTCTTCATAATCCTTATTTCACTGTACTATAAATAGCAGTCCCATAGGTGTGCTTGCTGATCTTTTAAAGACATCAACACCACTGAGGTCCCAATAAACGTGTCTTGTATTTCCTATTCATTATATGAACCTTAGACGTCAGTTTCCTCTTTTATTACAGCTAATGAGCACCCAGGAGGCAGAGCTGTCTGCTGGGCCTGAGCTGGTGCTGGGTGTCCTGCTTGGATCATGGGCTGCAAAGGCAGGCATTGCTTAGCTACTTACAGCTCCAGCCTGCAAAGCTGCAGCTTCTCGGGCAAGCTTTAGATTTGGCTGCTTTTAGCACCCTGCAAGCCTCTCTCTAGGTCCTAGATGTGTCTCTAAAGTTGTAGTGTTTACTCACCTCCTGATTTGCCAGCTCATGAGACCTTTATCATGGAAAACACAGAGCTCAGAGACTTAGCATGGTTGTTAGAAGGCATTTTCATATTAGCACGATGTCATCAGCGTGGGCACTCCCTTTAGTAACAGATTTCTTAAAACTGCTGCTGCTGCCAGCACCTGCTATGTTAGCTAAGTGACTACAGAGCCATTCTCTTCATTCAAAAGACTGAAGATGCCATTTCACATACATCATTCTCAAAGCTCAGAGACAGTACTTTTCTGACATCCATGGGTTGTTAACACATTTAAGAAAAACAGTTTTATTGAGGTTTTGAAACCTTTATTAAGTAACAAAGACTCATCAACATGGAAATGTTAAAGGCTTCATATGTTGTAGGCGATCATTCTTCTAATGTACGTTAGAAGAGACGTCTATCAGTGCATTAAAGTCAGTGTTATTATCCAAATGGATTTATAAACATTAAATACATCTTCCCATAAAACATGAATAATGTAGCTCCATTTTGACTTTTCTGAAAACCCCTATAAAAGTGAAGAATGTTGATGTATAGTATTTTTGGCTGGCTTCCACATGTAGGTTGAAGGATTTTAGACAAGATTAGTTTCTCTTTGCAAGATCATGGTTTCTCACCAAACACTGGTGTTTTGCCATTGTCTGATTTGCTAAATTTGGAAACTCTGTACCTGAGAGGGACAAGGCCTGTCTGTCAAGTGAGAGCAACTCACAGCGGGGGTGTGGTGCTCAGTGTGCAGAGTGAAAGTCCAGGAGGGTGGTGATCTGGACTCCCTGAGTAGCTGTGAGAATCTGGTAGGATACAGGGTGACACTTCACTTCCTAAAAAATTAAAAAAAAATAATTTGGTGGACAGGTTGGGGAATTATTCTGTGTAAGAGGTGATCTGTTCTAAGTCATTTCCAGTTCCATAGAAAATGCTTTGAACTTCTCGGTTTATGCTAATGACACACAGGAAAAAAAAGAGGAAAAAAACCCTGTCATTTTTGAAAGATTGTTCCACTTATGAAAATGAGTATTCTACATGTACCTTTCTTTGTGGAGCAGAAAATATAAAGCAAATATACTAATGTTCAGCAAAGAATGAAATAGTGGGGTGGTATTGTGGTGGTTGTGTTAGGGACGGGAAGAAACATAGGTGCAGCTGCTAAATGTAACAACCCCCTCCTATTCAAGCTGAATAAGGGAAGAGCTAAATGCATCTATCTTTAGAGATAGATAGTTGAAAATATTGAAACAACCTCTAAAAATTCATGTATAGTGCTGTTCATTATTCAGCTGGAGCAGTTTCTTAGGGCTGCAAGATAGAGTTAAATACAGTCAAATACAGAGTTTGAGAAAGGATTTTGGCTTTAACTGGGTGTCAGGACATGTGAGGAGAAGGGTCCACATGCTCTAGGAGTGCACAGGAAAGGAACAAGCAAGCTCCAGGTGCAACCAAAGAAGCAGTTATGCTGAAAGCAAAGAGTTTTATGTAAACGACTTGCTAAAAAGCAAAGCTGTGAGCAAGGAAGTTATCTCCTGCTGCTCGATTCCTGTTGTGTTCAAGAAAATTGGGCTTTGACATGTAATTTACTGTAGATTGCATTGAAGAAATTCTGGATTGCATCATCATTTCCTCCTTGAGAGAAAAAAGGACTCAATGCCTGAATCTTGCATATGCTTAGGTCAAAAGGGTGACAGCATTTTGTTTCAATACTGGTGTTTACTTATTGACTCTTGATAAAGGAATAGGCAGGCCACAAACTTTTATTAGGTACTCTGTCAAGAGATGGGCCCTGTTCCAAAACAGTGTTTTATGTGGGCAAGACAAACAGAAGGTGTAAGGAAATATGTGATATACAAAAAGTGTGAGCATTGAAGCTTTTACAGCATTTCTGACTCTCCAGGGTCTCTGACACCCTTCATTTTCCTTGCAACCTCTCCTTCTTCCACTCTCTTTTACTTTCCTTAAAGACCATTTATTGACTGAGGTACCACTAACTGGTTCCTGATGTCCAGAAAGCAATCATCAATGGTTTGGTGTGTTTCAAGGTGGAATTTATCAAAATATTAGAACTGATAACAGTACTATAGTGCTGTCTTTTTCCAGTGATACTGTACTTTTACTTATATAATATATTGCAAACTGATTTATTAGCTATTCTCAGTATAATTAAATTGAAACATACCCTTTTTTAATAGCAATATGATTTAGATACTAGGGAACTTGTAAACCTCAAGGTGGAAGTGGCTCAGCCTATCCTTAGAGATAATATAAAATGCATGAAAATATGAAGCTTGCTTTTGCCAATATGGAAAGTGAACATAAATAGGACTTTCCAGCTCCTTCTCCTAAAGAGAACAAACAAACAATGAGACTCACACTTTTTATTGCAACTAAGAAGGAATATGCTCAAAGGATTATATTTATGCCAGAAAAAAGAAGCCATAACCAAGGTAATGATGTCCTACCAAACATCCAAGCACATTCACAACTAGGGTATGAAACTGTGAGGAAAAAACCCACTTCCTCAGCATCCATTGCCAATATTACAAAAAATCCCAAAGCAAAATTGGAAAGAGTTTTGGCTATGAAAGTCTGTGTAGGAATTTGTGGATCCAGGTACATGTAATCATGACTTTTTTACTATCCTAGGCCAGAGGTAGAACAATTGCCCCAAAACAGTCCAACACCGAAATTAACTAACCCCTAAATTCCCAAACAATTTCCACTCATTAAAAAGATACCAGCCTTTTTGATTTTGTTTCAACTTTCAGTTTGTTTTGTTTTTCTAAATGCTCAACACTTTATTATTTGTCTTTCTTCTCTTGTTCTCTACCATTGTTTATATTGCAAAATATCTGGATCATTAAGAACATGTGTTCTTTTATTATTTCTCAAAGAAAAATTCTTGGAGTGGAGATTGATACCTTGCTGATGCAAAACTGTCAATATGCCATTCTTTTATGTACTTATATGATGTACAGCAGAATCCCATTCAAATCAGTTGGGACAAATACTAAGCCACAACAGGGTTTTTACTGAATTTTATGGAGAAGGCTTATCTAGGGAATAAATCCTTGCCACATCGATTTCAAATTACCTGGGTTAATCTGTAGATCAGAACAACCCACAATTTTAGATTGAAGAATGCAATGTACATAAAGTCCTTATTCTTCCTTCTTTATATGCTGCCTGCTCAACATAATTGCAGTCAAAATATCTGGCCAGCCTGTATATAATTTGGTGCCCAGAAGTATATAGAAGCCAGGAAAAATTATGAAGAATATTAATTTGCATGGCTCATTCATAAAATACATATTTTGTTACACTTTTGATGAAGCACTTACCAGAGAAGTAGTAGGAACAAATATTTATGTCTCCCAATGAAGATCTTTTTTCCACTTATTATAGTCACCTGCAGTTCATGTACTCTTATCATTAAGTGCCCAGAAACAAAACATGTACAGTACAAACACAATACATTCTTTGTTTGTAAAATGAGTCATATTGCTTCTATCCTGCTTCCCACAGATCAGAGCTTTAATAGGGATATAAATAAGAAACTTAACATATGTGACCTTCTGACCGCAGAGTGTTAAATTCCAGGGACTAAATCGCTGCACCACTTTTTTCTTTTATTCGAATGTATATTCATCATAGTTCTGTCGGAAACTGCATGATTTACAATTTATATTAGGTTATGATATGAATTACGCTCAGATACAGGGAGAGGAAAATTCTGGAGGAGTAATTCTTGTTAAAGATGTTGAAAAAAGTTTCCACTTAACCTTCAAATATCATGGAAATGACACAATTTTATTTAGGTGACGTTTTATCTTTGGGAAACATCTGCTTCTGTACAAAAACATTATTTTTTTCTGTCTAATGTAATAGTTAGTGTTAACATTTGTATCTTGAAATATACAAGTCCACAAAGGAATGTCCATTGTCACTTGACTAATGAAGTCTGCTAATACAAATATTGTTTAGTCAGTGCAAAATTCTTGAAATAAATCCACAGAATGCTGCTGTGCAGAATGGGCAGATACAAATGAGGTTTTGCAGCTTGGAAATGTTCTGAAATTTGTTGGAAAATTTTTTTATTATCTTGGTAATATCTGCATTTCAAACACAGGCAAGCCCTGCGATGAGTATTGTTTGTTCTTCTTCATCATTTGTAAAATAGTGATTTAATCTCATTTTTATTAAAACATTTCAAAGGAAATGAAAAAAATAGTATAAATTTCTATTTCAAACCTCCAGTCAAGATATGCTAAGTATTCTTTAGGAGAAATAATCATCTGGGACCTCCAGTTCAATTCAACTGTGAGTTCCAGCTGTTCTGAGAGAAGTTTATTTTGTTTTATGAGCTACTGCTTTAGTATGTAGATTTTTGGTGTTTCATCCAGAGTTTCTCCATACAAAAAAATCCTTTCAAATTTTACAAGGTTTTTTTTTTTTTTTTAATTTAGATGTAGTTGCTCTGATGGTCACAAAACATGTCACCTAAAAGACTTCATAATATAGTTCAATATCCCTATTTAATAATCACTAATATAAAAGCCTAGGACTAACAAAAAAACTGATTTGATGTAGGAGATATCTTTCACTTCCTACTTTTAGATAGTCAGGAAATCATATTTGGGACATACTTGTTTGCACAATTTAGAATACATTTTCTTTTCAGAACAACCCTGGTGTTTTCCTAGGTCCATTCAGTGTGTTAAGCACTGCTTCAAAAAACACCAAAGGTGTGACTCAGATGCAGGAATCTTGTGACTGTGTGCTCTGTGTGAGGGAAAGGAGATTTAAGGAAAGTTAACAAAACTATTAATTGGCTGAAAAGGCAGCATAAGGTCCAGCTGTCAGCTAGGAGAGATTTGGAGTGCAGAGGATGAAGGATTTGCTATTATGTTTGTTTGCAAACAGAAAGTTGCAGTAGGGCCTTTATTTTGGAGTCAGAATCCTGAGGCCCAAAGTGTGCTTTCTGGATGACTTTGAATTCTTCTAATAATTGTGCCTGAGGTATATAAAATGTATTTAGGAAGACCAAGCTGCAAGAACAGTTAGCATTAAGAAAATGGCTTACATTACATTTTAGTGTTTTCAGAAAGGGATATTGAGGTATTTTTTTGTTTTTGTTTTTGTTTTTTTAATTTCTGAAAAACCTACTTGACAAACTATGTGATAGTGCTCTGTGAAAAAATACAGTAAGAGAGCAATATTTATAACATTGAATGTGCTGTTAGGAAGAAATCCCTGTTGCAAGTAAGTCAACCTAGAGAAGTTGAAAATGAATCCTTGAAAATTAATATTTACCAGTTAAATTTTATGTATCTTTATTATTATGTAAGAATATAGATTTTTCTTCCATATGAAGAGAGGAGAAAATTTTTGTTTTTTAGGGTTTTTTTTTTTTTATATTTTATTTTTGGTATGACTGAATTTTGTAGTGAAAATATTTACAGCATTCTATATATTATGCCTGGAGAAATCTACAGCCTTTTTTAAACTTAGTACTTAAAAGGGGGCTTTTCAGAAGGTTTTTCTTTGTGCTAAAGTTTACTTTTGGGTGAAACTAAACTTAGTGTTCTGCTGCTGCACAGTAAAGTGCACAGCAACTGAGAAGTGGAATCAAGTTGTGCTGGTCTCCAATTTCCCATAAAGCAGAATGATGGGAAGAGTCTCTGTGATACACCATGGTCATTAGAAAGGGGTACCTGTGCAGAGAGAAAAAAATATGTGTTTGTCAATGCACTCTAAGCTTCCGGTTTTGAAGTCAGAGGGACTGATTAAGTCTTACTCAGTCTCTCTTCTTCACATATCTGTGATTTTTCTATCCTGTAAGGATCCCAAAGGTTTATTGGCTATTCTGTGGTTCAATCTATAATATTAACATGGCCTTTTGCTCCTCTCCTATCCTGACATCAATTGGAAGGGCTAAGAAGTAGCTACAAAGACACTGCTTAAAGCAATCTAATAACACTTTTTAAACTCAGAAAGGTCTTTGGCATTTCTTAGCTTTCTCTAGAACATTGTGCAGGCATATCTTTCTGTGCTTTAGAACATTTTTTTAATGCCCATTGTCTAAATATGCAGATTAATAGCTCAAATGGGTCCCAGTTTGTGTTTCCTGAGGACCAAGAACTTGTCCTTCAAGGTTGCCACCAATATTTGCATATACTCTTTCTATTCATTGGAGGTTGGTTGCATATTCCTCTTGCATGAATTAGCAATGCTAACATGGCATTCCCGTTTTTTTAAAATTTTTCTGGGGTGCATTTTGTTCAGTTAAGGTAAGCAGTTCAGAGTTGATTCCTCCTCTGCTTCCCAGCTTAAAACAGCAAACCCTGCTCTCCTCATGTGGGCCAAACACTTCATGTTGTAGCAGTGTATTCTTCAGTCTTTTTTATGATATCTGACTAGCCCAGCACCAAGATGATGTCCTGGTACAAGCCCTTCCTCAGGTATTGGCTTGGCACTGATGCTTAAATCATGACTTGCCAACATTTATATCTTGCTGGGATTGACTGTTCCTAATGAAATTTCACTGCTATTAGTCCTCCTGAGTCTGTCCTATCATGTAAATGGTCTGTGGGCATAGGAATTGCTTTCCCTTACTGAATGATTATTTTTTGGGAGGAGGAGAAAACGGGAGGAATGACTAAAGTTCACATTGAAGTTTACCTTAGTTAGAAGGAAAAAGAAATGGGTGGCAAATGTGGTCTTTAAAAATTGGTGAAATGCTTAATTTTTAATAAGAAACTTTAGTGTTACCTAGTATTTCTAAAGTCAACAGATGAAAAAATTAGTTATTTGATTTTATTACTTTCTTTGAATAATCTTTTTTCTTAAGATTCTCTTGCTTATCACCAGTGTTTGTATGCAGTTAATACTACCCACACCATACTTGAAAATATATGGTTTATCTAAACACTAAGGCAGTGAATTTGCAGACTTGCTGTGGAGCTCAACATGGAAGACAGAAAGAAGCTGAGGATTCAGAAATTATGGTGGCTTTGATATGTTAGAGGGAGGGAAAATCATAACTGTCTATTTAATATTTTTATTCAAAAACCGCAATTGAAAACTGAAAGCAGGCAGAAATGTAAAAAAAAAAATAAAAGCAGTGATTTAAATGATAGTGGACCAATATCCTTAAAAATTTAAAGACAGCGAACTGTTTTTGAAAAAGAGGCATGATAAATTTCAATGGCATCTAGCTCAGATCTGAGGAGGAGTAAAGTTGTGCATCAAAGATAATTGAAGGCACCCTTTGAAATGGGCTGAGGGGAGATGACTCTTGACCTTGGATCGTTTGGAACTTGCAGCAAGGCACAGGGACTCCTCCATCATGACAAATGATTTGAGTTTCCACTAAGTGAGTGTCTGAGCATCGTTTATGCTGACTCCCTGATATTTCACTGCCAAGAGGTCAACTGTTGTATTTGAGCACAGATGAGAGTCACTTGAAGATGAATCCAGGTCTGGACACCTTGCAGAGAGCAGCACTTAAGGACTGTGTTCGTAGCAGAACTATTTTATTTCCCCTGGATATTAGATAGATAGCTGTGATTGAAACTGCCACAGAATTGGAGATCATTGATGTCTGAGTAGAACCAATCCTGCCTGAAAACCTGAGCATGAATCAGTGATTTCTTGGCTCTTGACAAATGATGTGATAATGACCAGACTGGATAGCAAGATCAGCTTCTTTTTAGGATTCCAATCCACAAATGGTACCCAGGGGCTGATGACTGAATAAAACAGACACTTTTAAGTTTGAGAGAGGCTGAAATTCAGCATTGCCTATAGCTGTGAAGGCACAGTGTCCTGAAAACCCAGAAACTATTTGGTTAGCAGAGAATAAAATCATATATTTTGTAGTGCAGAGGGTATTCTAATTGAGTATAAAGAACTTAGATGTCTAACACTGGGGATTACTGCAACAAATTAATGGCCCACAAAGATTGTTTGTGAGAACGCAGGAAGCCTGGCCATTTTTCTCAGCTGCTGCTTAACCCAGTAACACAGGATTCTGTAAAGTGCATGAATACCACGTGTTCCCAGAATCTGTGAACATCTCATTTTGAACATTTGCCACTTAATTGCTCATTGACCTTAGAGACTAAACCAAACCCCTGTGTTTCATTGCAAACTTAGACCTCTTTCCCTGTAATTCAGGGATGTTTTGGCCATGTACATAGAAGTGTGGGCCAAATTTAAATGTGAGGTGTGGGATTTAGGGTTCAGCTCTGTTTCTGCACATTTGCATTGTTACTGACATCCCCCAAACTTTCTGCCCCAGTTTCTCAACTGAAAAATTGATGCAATAATGATTCTTTTTTTTCCCAATGTTTTGTTTTTTCTTTTGTTTATTTTGTTTTGTTTCTTTTTCAAGGGTATATTTATTTTGTTCAAAACACATCTAAGTAACTTAGGGCAGTAAATAGTAAGATGCTTGCTGTCAAAAACTGAAAAGCTTTCATGATCTCTGAATGGAAAATTTTCTTTTGACTTTTCCTTTTTGTTTCTATCACAAGGGATTTCTTAGGGAGGTATCAGCTTCCTGCACATGATAATTAAGATTCATATGACTAACTTGACTTAAAATTCAGGAGAATGCTCATATAACCCTCTAGCAGTCCCCAAATCCTAGCTTATTAGTCTGAAATTGGCAAGTATAAAATAGTAGAGAGAAAACTGGGACAGTTATGTTTAATATTAATGAAAAAAGATACAGAAGAACTATAGTGATAAAATAAAAATAAACTTTCTTTTCCTATGCAGTGGAAGTACCTCAGGCAAAAAAAGTTATCATAATACACATTGAACTTAACTGAAATACAGACATAAACATTTAAACATATTCCCCTGTTTTTAATGGTATAAAATATTCACTATAATCATTAAATTAGACATTAATTGAAGAAATAGTTGGTTGTGAAATCTATTTTATAGTATTTCTATATAACTATAGAAAAAGAGTTCTCTTTTTATCTCTTTGACTAGATTAAAATATTTAATAAATGTCCACCGAGAATAATTTGTACTTAAAATTGAAAGATAAGACAGACACCTTCCACAAATTAGCTTTTAATATAAGTAATGCTAATATTTTAATTATCTCTCTTTTTTGTGTGTTCTGAATAGAAAAATGTAAGAAAAAGGCTTCCAGTCGAAAATCAGTTAAAACTTTAGGCATATATCTATCTTAATGAATTGTTTACAAATATTGTATAGCAATAATAATAATAATTAATAAAACCAGTAAAAATAATAAATGTATTTATCTGTATTTTATTTGCCTTTAAATGTAATTGTTTACATCAGAAAAATTGATGTCCTTTTCACTTCTTTTGCTCCCAACTTGAAGACATTTGTGAGCGTTTTTCTTTTTATTAATCATTCCATTAATTTATGAATGGAGGTAAAGTCACTTCCCGAATCTTTGAGAACAGAAATATCCATGTCAGAAAAAGAATTTCAGTGCTTTTACCAGTGAACTGAGGTTATTGGTTGGCTGGTTGGTTGGTTTTGCTGGTTCCTTTTTCTTCTCTTAGATGTCCTATGTTTTTTTAAATTTTTCCAATTAGCCCATGATCCTTGCAAAAACTACAGCATTTAACATGTAAAAAAATTTGTGCTACATTATTATAATAAAAATAATGCAAAATAAGAAAATATTGCTAAAGAAGAAGCGGAAATGTTTGGTGGATGCCATATAGAATTTTCATGTTTAGTTGGAATTATTCTCTCAATTCAATTTAGGATTTTCCAGTTTATGAATTGCAATATTACCTACTTTGAGAAATCCTGAAAAAAATAATAACCTTTGCTCTTGTTTTTAATGCTGGCACAGGAATCAGTGTGCTTAAATATCACCCCCAGAGTTTTTCCTCACTACATCTTGCCTTGGTAATATTCTGTGTTTTCTGTTCTCTCCCCTCATCCAGGTTCTGAGTTGCATACAGATCAAAGATGGTTGGAAAATTCTGTTAAGCATTTCATGTGTATTTTGATGACCAAGGCTCTGAACCTTTTGGTAAAGGCTGGGGACAGTGTGTTTGGTGCTGAATAGATGCATATGGCAAGTGCTTTGAACCAAATCAGAACTAAGAGGAAATGATCTACAGCCCTCTGCTTGAGCACATGTTTAGGTGAGATTAAAAAAAAATTGGGAAAGCAAATTGAAAGCCTTTATTAGGCTTTGAAAGTGGGAAGCAGATGTAAAATTTAAGGTAGTAAGGCTTAAATTCTCATGTAACTCTTCAGAAAAAGACATGTAATAAGACAAACAGACATCTTTAAAATTAAAAGCCATTATTATTTCAGTATTGCCACAAAATCAATATCCTAGCCTAAATCACCTAAGCCACAGTAAGGAAAATGAAAAGAAATAGCTAAAATCTCTTCATGAGGTCAACCTGTCAAAGAAACTTATACTACAATACGATTTTACGTTGTTCAGTGGCTTACAGAACAATAGGTTTCTTTTATCTTTTGAAGTCTACAATAGGTCCCAAGAGAAATGAAATGCTGCAAGCATGAAGCCCCTGTCACCAAAGAAAAGCACATGTCACCAAGGAAAAGTAAAATGAACTCTTAACAATGGATTAAGTTTTTTCTTGACTAAATTCTCTCTTCTTAATTTAAGAAGATGAAACTATGGTAACCTCTTAAACTCTGTTCTGTCCTTTTTTGAAGGTGGAAAAATTATGATTTCCAGTGTGTCAATTTCTTGTCTCCTTTTAGAAGAAAGACATTTTGATAAGGAGGCATCTTCTTTGTCGTCTCCCACACACCATGGGGAGAGAAAGAGTATTCTTTAGGAAAGATGGAGTTACGAGCATAGACCCATCCTGTCTGAGGCATTTGCCAAAGAGTCATCAGGGTATGGGTACAAAAGGTGGTCCTTTGTTCCATTAGAAATATTAAGATTTTATTTAGAGGGATGATGGTAAGCCTGGGTCAATGCACATATGCTGGCTTGTAGAAAATCCTTAATGGTCTCTTTAGTACAGAGCTTTAAATAGTCTCCTCAGTAAAAACAGTTTTATAGTAGTTATTTCAGGGGAAATCTGAATTGTAATTTTAGGACTAATTTAGCTATCAAGGATTGATTGCACTTAATTACTTAGTGGCTTAACATAGGCTCCCAGAGATGTAGGAAGTAGCTGTTACAGTATTGGTATTGTGTGAGATTTGATCACTAAATTATCCTTTAGGTTGCACTAGAGAAATAGTTTGAGTAAAAACTCTGAAACTAAAAAAAACCCAATTCATTAACTCAGCACCTCATTTTTCACTCTCAGCACATCAGAAATGATCCCTCACAATATGTCTACACTGAGCAACACAATGTTACAATTGCAGCTATTGTCTCTTTTCTGGTTGACTAAATCAGCTTCAGTGGAACACCACCCCAATCTGGCTGTACTGCTGAGAAAAAAAGCTCGTATGAGCATCTTACATGGAAATGCATTGTGCTTACAGTTACCTACTGTCAGGATTTCAATTTGCCAGACACATAATGCTGCTTTTACTTCTTGTTAATTCTGTGCTGGATATGGAGTTTGATAATAAAATTTGATAAATACATCTTTAGTAATCTTGCAAGAATGCTATCAGCAAATGCGTAGAAGTGCAACAGTGATAGTCCTGACTATGGTTGATTAAAGGGTGTAGGACATTTTCTTCTATTACACATTCATAAATAAAAAGGAATTTTGCAGCGCTTTGTATTTAAAGACCTCATGTAAATCCTGCTAAGATCAGTAAAAATCCTTCTGTTGATTTCAGGTGGTAGGTGAGTAATTGGTTTGTAACTACCTGGGCAGTTTTGGCTGAAGAAAAGAAGTCATTCAAGGTTTAGCAATTATTGGAAAAATGTGATCTGATTAGAAGCCAGACCTTCGTAGCTAGTAGTACAGGATGTAAAAATGAAAATTTAGCTTTCAGATAGTTATGAAGAAAACTTTCCCAAATCCATATAGGGAACACTGTGATTTGGGGCATTCAGTGTATTAGAGCAATAAATGGTTGAATAGAAAAGAAATTTACTTTAGGAAAAGAATAGAGATTCTCATGTGCTCTCACTCCTTGGAAACACCTATTTTCTGAATAAATCTAAGGTAAGGAGGAGGAGTATGTCTTGTATTATTTATTTCTGGTTGTGAGGATGTCTCAGGGTGGAGAAGTAGTTTGTGTTGGCTGGCATACTTGATTAATTCTGAGTAAGACACAGATACTCCATTGTTTTCCCCTTGTCTGGGAAATGAACAGCAGAGGTTTACAGGCACCAGGATGTTACAGGAGCAGTTTCACATAATCCCTGACAAAAGCAAAAACCATACCTAGCCACTCTTTAAGATCAAGGAAGGAACAGAAAGAACTTTAAAAATGCAACTGTAGTGGAGAGGTGATTTGACAAGTCACAGTTAGAACCACAAACATCATTCCTTTAACATTTGAGAAAATGAAACCTACTTGGTGCTCCTTCATCACCACGCATGCACCCTCAATTAAAGCAGTGCCCCTGATAGCAGGCAGTATAATCTGCATTTTATTTCACTCATGAGCAAAATAACAAGTTACTCAGGCCTGCGGCACTCATGAGTGATATGGGCCGTGTAATATCCTCTCCATTGAGTTTCCTATTATTAAGTTTGAAATAAAGAGTTCAAAATTAACTGTGACAATGATTTTATCTAGTGTTGGCATCACCATTAGCTTCTGCAGTTTACTGCTAATAAAACTTTAAATTTGCTATTACTTGTAATAACCTTTTTGCCACCTTAGCTGTAGAAATTAGACAAAGAACCCGGCCAAAACATGGATAATGACATTTTCTATTTGCATGGAAGAATTGCCTAGAAAAAATGGCTGTTATTTATAAAGTATTAATACTATTAAGTACAATATTTCAGATTTCAGCTGATTAATTTGAAGCACCTGCTTCTTTTAACAGGCATCAGTGTTTCATGGTTCACATATTTAGCTGACCAAATTAATATGCAGTGTGTCAAATGGATCAGCATTCTCTCTGCAGCTGTCAGGCTGTTTTGAAAAACAGACACACAAGTGAGTACAGGTAATTTCCTATTTATGATGTACTGCCAAAATCTTATGTTTAGAATGGATGTTAATTAGGTAAAATCATGAAATGCTTTCAGGTCCTAAAAGTGTTGCCCCAAAAGACCTATATAAGATGATATCTTGTGTTTCCTATACTGATATAAATCAAGAAGAACTGCACTCACGTCATAGTGTGAAGTTGTGGAACCAAAATCTGCAGCTCAAATTTAAGTTTATTTTCCTCACAATCTGTGTTTATCCTTTTGGATGTATTTTCTCAGCTCTTGTTTCAACTTTCTAGATGGAATTTGCAATAATTTTATTGAGGGAAGGACTTCAGCATCTTTCATGTAACATAGTGACATTCAGAAGTACAGATTGTAAAATACCAATAAAGCCACAAAAGAATTAAGTATAGGCAGACCAATGAAGAGACAGCAGGAAAACACTTAAGCTGAAATGCAATAAACTATTTAGAACCCCTAACCTAAAGTCTTCTGAAAAAGTACACAAATTCTGTATAACTGCAGAGTCAAACATGTCCTAATAGGGTTGCAGAGGGAACAAGAACGCATGGAAAGTAACCAATAAGGGAATTTATTAATGCTGGATATGTACCAAACACTTCTTTTCACAAAGTTTTCACAGCTTGGAATACTGGCTTTAAGATATATGACTCTGGTTTTCTTTTAAGATGTATCTTACATCTTTTTAGGATGGTCACTTATTCCATTTTAAATAATATATCACTGGTTAGAGCATGTATGCAGGGTGTGAATCTGACTTTTTACATACCTGTAACCTGACACTTTTAGACTTCACACTATTCAAGAGACAGATATCTAGTAAGGTTGTTACAGGAAGTAAAAAACCTCAAACCCTGAAACAACCCAACTAAACCACAAAAAGGGGTTAAAATTCTGACTAAATAAAAGGGAGCCTATAGCTCTATTACCTGGGGATTTGGATGTTGGCAGGAAGAGAGGAAGCTTTCAGTCTCTGCTCCATGGCAGTCTCAGCACTATGTGACACTTGTTAAATATATGTAATTTCCAGAGCATAGACTGCTAGGTACTGTCTCAGGTCCTAGAATTGAGAATATTAAATTAATATTATAAACAGAGGGAGGCCATGCTCCTTATTGTGGCCTTGCTCTGGCATAAGTTATGTTTAATTCTTCTTTATGGATGTGGGACAACTCTGGAAGAGATAGAGATTTTTTTTCCCCCCTTTTCTACCTTCATCATAATGGGATGATTGGGAAAATGTGCAGGGAAATGGATGAAATAAATATGAATTCTGTAAAGGACTGAAATGAATGGAATCAGAGATCTTCCAGACTGCAGTGGCCTGAGTGCCAACTAAATACGTGTTTTCTTGGTCATCCAGTGAAATTAGAACATGAGAAAGTAACAGTTGTCAGTAGAGCAAGAGGAAGAAGTGAGCTCTTAATGATGCTCACCATGTGCCTGCAGTTCTAATTTTGATTGCTTATTTCCTCTTTCCCTACTGACTCATCATTACTTCACAGGAACCAGGCAGAAAGTAATGGACCATGGGAATAGCAAAAAGAAGTTCGTTTAATGAAAACTGACTAACACATGATCACATGAGTCAGGAAGAAGAATTCAGGTGACTGTGAAAGCTGGTAGAGAGAGGAGTGAGAGGACTGAGGGAGGAAGAGGCAGTACAGGGCTGAGATATTCTTTTTCTGCTAGTTTGTGTTATCGTCCTTTAGTCTATACTTTGATTACCAGGGCAGTTCAAAAGACAAAAATTATACTTACATGATCAAATCAGTTTTATTTTGAAGAAAAAAAATTGTAGTATTCTCTTTCTCTCTCTGTCTCTGTTTCCTTCTTCCTTCCATCTCAGTACCCCAGCTTGGATTTTGTATATCATGTAAAGCTTCTTCCATCAATAGCAGCTTGAATTATGCCAATTATAGCACCACCTCTTCAGAGTACTCAGCCAGCAAGGAAATTATTTGAACACTGAATGTTGTGGTTTAAAGGACAACAACTTTTTTTTTTTCTCCTTCCTGGGGGGGGTTCTTTGTTTTCCTACTTCCGCCGGGACAGTTTCCAGCAGAGGTGAGGAGCCCACGGATTGGCTAGTTTTAAGATGGGCACGTCATGTAGCCACTTGAAATTAGAGGCGTCTTTGCGAAGCTTACATTTTTTAGGAGCGGGAAGTTGGAAGCTCTCTTTGACTTCCGCCCGCGTGGAAGGTAACTCCGGCATGGCCCGGGCCGGCCGCTCCGGGCCCCAAGGCCTGGCGGCCGTGCCGGGTT
>VZTR01023296.1:74602-90602 GCA_013400775.1 Chaetops frenatus | reverse complement strand
AAGACTTGTGTCACATGTGAACTAATATCCTTTCTGGGCGGGAGTTCACAGTGATATGGATTCTACAAGAGACTTATGCTTCTTGTGGGAAAAAATCTCCATGGTGAGACAAGAGAGACTCTTCTTCCAATTGGACTGATGAAAGCCTATTTCAAGAGTGGTAAATTGACCAGGGGTTTTCTAAGTTTGTTTCTCTGTGTTGTTGGTGAGAAGGATGGTGGTAAAGGAAGATAAATGAGGTGGGAGAAAGGAACCATCATGGGTGAGGGGCTGGGGGGAGGAAGAAGAAACCACCTGGGGGTTGATTTTGATTCTGTTGTTTTTTGTTAATAAACTATTTTTATCTTTGAAGGTTAGTCCTGTTTTGCATTTCTCTTAATCCTTATTCTCATAAAATCACTACGCTACACTCTCGCCTGGTGTGAGCAGGCGAGCAAGTGAATGTGAAACCGCTACACTGAAGCACTACACATCATGCAAATATGCACCTTCAGTGCTTTGAGCAGTGCTTGTAGTTCTTGGTCTCTTTCTTTCTCCCAAATTTTTAATTAGTTTTTTATTTTAAGTAATTTAACTAACTTGCTTGAAAACATGGACATGTGGAGACACAGACTCATTATTTTGATGCATCATCTGAGAGAAATCTGAGCAGTGAGGATGATGATGAAGGGTATAATACATTATCTTAGAAAAGGTCATTTTAATGCTTCCCTTCTCAGTGTTGCTGTCAAGAAGTCAGTGCTCCCAGTAATATTCTGAGAGCATGTTGAGTGTAGGTGTTGATAGATATGCTTGAATGCCTCTTGAGGCTTTTAGAGCAATAAAGAAATATTTTTGAGTGGAGTGGCACCAGTCTAGCCTTAAATCTCCATTGATGCTAATTCTCATAGTGACAATATATTGACTATATTGTGAATAATTCCTAACTGGTCTTAGGCAATGCACTTCCCAGACTTACAAGCTGGAAAAACTGTTCATAATTTCCATTTGAAAATGCTCTAGGTGTATTTTCATGTGATGTCTGAGAAAGCAGTGAACAGAGGATAAAATAGTTTGTCCCTAAGTAGCTTTAACATGAGAAATGTTTTGTTCCACGGCCTCTGCTTCCTTCCTAGAGAAGAATGCTGAGAGAGCCATTAACAATATTTTATCACCAAAAGGTTGGATTTCCAAGAGCTTGCTTTTGTGCATATCTCTCTACTTTAGTAGTCTTTTTTTTGTAGGTGTACCATAATTAAGAAAAAAACCCTTTTAGGCCCTATTCTTGAAAAGATTGTTCTTATCTCTTTTGATATACTGAACTCACAAGTTAGTGGTACCTCTGTCATGAATAAAATGCTAAAAATTAAATTTTTGTGTAATTATTCATAGAAGTGGGGATAGGCAACAACAACAACAACAATTTCCTTAGTTGTTCTGCAATCACAGTGACACCTGTATATATATATATATCTGACCTTTTCTTTTAATGAAGAGATTTTTTTTTTTAGACCTGGTAAGAAAACCAATGACAATTATATTTATGCTTCCTTTGACCTTGCAGGGTGTATTAGAAGTTTTCCAGNAACTTGCTTGAAAACATGGACATGTGGAGACACAGACTCATTATTTTGATGCATCATCTGAGAGAAATCTGAGCAGTGAGGATGATGATGAAGGCTATAATACATTATCTTAGAAAAATTCATTTTAATGCTTCCCTTCTCAGTGTTGCTGTCAAGAAGTCAGTGCTCCCAGTAATATTCTGAGAGCATGTTGAGTGTAGGTGTTGATAGATATGCTTGAATGCCTCTTGAGGCTTTTAGAGCAATAAAGAAATATTTTTGAGTGGAGTGGCACCAGTCTAGCCTTAAATCTCCATTGATGCTAATTCTCATAGTGACAATATATTGACTATATTGTGAATAATTCCTAACTGGTCTTAGGCAATGCACTTCCCAGACTTACAAGCTGGAAAAACTGTTCATAATTTCCATTTGAAAATGCTCTAGGTGTATTTTCATGTGATGTCTGAGAAAGCAGTGAACAGAGGATAAAATAGTTTGTCCCTAAGTAGCTTTAACATGAGAAATGTTTTGTTCCACGGCCTCTGCTTCCTTCCTAGAGAAGAATGCTGAGAGAGCCATTAACAATATTTTATCACCAAAAGGTTGGATTTCCAAGAGCTTGCTTTTGTGCATATCTCTCTACTTTAGTAGTCTTCTTTTTGTAGGTGTACCATAATTAAGAAAAAAACCCTTTTAGGCCCTATTCTTGAAAAGATTGTTCTTATCTCTTTTGATATACTGAACTCACAAGTTAGTGGTACCTCTGTCATGAATAAAATGCTAAAAATTAAATTTTTGTGTAATTATTCATAGAAGTGGGGATAGGCAACAACAACAACAACAATTTCCTTAGTTGTTCTGCAATCACAGTGACACCTGTATATATATATATATCTGACCTTTTCTTTTAATGAAGAGATTTTTTTTTTTAGACCTGGTAAGAAAACCAATGACAATTATATTTATGCTTCCTTTGACCTTGCAGGGTGTATTAGAAGTTTTCCAGCAAGTTTTTTTGCAAAATACACCTTTCAACTTTCATTGAAATCTATGAAAGTCTGTCGTTTAGAGAGAAGGCATTTTTTCAGGCATCCGAGTCTGTGAAACAGTCCTTCTCAGTGGGCACTTACGCCATTTATTTCTGAGCCAGTGTACCAGGGAAAGCTTCGGAGGAGGGTGGTGTGGGTTGTCATGTCCTCAGCACTCCAAGAGCAGTGGGAGGCCTGCAGTGCTGCTGTGGTCACTGCTTTGCCTGCTTTGAGCTTCCTTTCCCTTCCCTGGCTCAGGGTGCTCTCTAACTGCTCTGACCAGCTGTCTGGTTTCCAGATCTTTCCCTGGCCAGACAGGACTATTGTGAATTGTCTCATCTTCTTCTGGAGCTTTTAATCCAGAGTAACTGAATTTTGTGGTACAAGTAGAAAGAGAAGAAATTGTGGAGGAAGAGAAAAAATATGAAAAATCTCTCAGTACACAATTTCTTTTGACTAAATTAAAGTAGCTGTTGGAAGTATGACTGTAGAAGCAGTAAACTCCCAGCTAATGACAGAAACAATTGTTTTAGTGTAACTTAATTATGTTAATTGATTTGACAACTTGAGAGAAAGGGGTTTTTGTATGGATGAATGTTAGCTGGAGAGAATTCCTGTGGAGTGGAGACAGAAACTGCGATTTAGCACCAGTGCGTGGAGAGAGATCAGTAGGATGTACAGTAAGAGGACTGTAATGGGCCATAAAACTAATGTCTTTATTGAGTCCATGATTTTTAGTATCCATTAGTTATTGAATTCCTGGATTAGCTCTGGAAGGTATTCAGTAAATCTTGTGTGTGGGTAAAGGCTGAAGGATCATTGGGGAGGGGCCATTTTGTGAATATGTTTTTCTGCTAATAGCTGTATTCTTTCTTTTTATTGATCACATGAGTTTAGTTTGACACAAAATATGTGAATTTTTTTTAATGGTTGCTATGAGGACACTGACCTCAAAAGTGTAGAGTTGACTAGATGATAAAATAACATCCCATACTTTCACAGCTTGCCATAAGAGTCTATAAATCCAGAAACTACTCCAAGAGGCTTTTGATGTGGGCTTACTCTCCTTCATCCTGCTCTCAGATGATGAATTTGTTGTAATGGCCAAATCTCCAAAAATCCAAAAATTACATGCTATCAGAAAAGGAAAAGTGTTCTGGAGTACTCCAGAGAAATAAAAGTTCTAAGGAGAACTAATAGGTTTTTTTAAACTTTTTATCAAGTCTGGAAAAGAGGAAATAAATTCCCCAGTGAAGTACTATTAAGCACAACTGTTGGCAGAGGCAGGGTAACAGTGTTGGCATGGACAGGTCAGGCTCTCCTCTGCTGGTGTGTGGCCTTACCTCTTCCCTCAGCTCCTCTGAATCCCTTAGTGAGCTGAGGCAGCTAATGCCAGTAAACTATCTAAATAATTGAGTGAATTAGTTTTGTTCTGCCTTGTTGAGCTGCTTTGGGTCCCTATGTGGTTGGTGAGCCCTGCAGGCAGTGAGAGGAAGGATGACAGGAGGGGCAGCGAGGCAGGAGCAGGGCACCAGCACAGCAGGGCAGCTTCAGCACTGACCAGCTCAGACATTTCATTGGGCTCTGTGGCTGGGGGGTGAGGCCATGGCATCAACTCCTTGATATGTGGGCCAGCTGGACGGCCAGAGAGAGAAGGGAAGTAGGAGTTGAGGAGCAGAGAAGAGAGAGGCTGTCAGCAGGAGGAGGTGTATGAGAAGAGTGTGGTGAGCCATAACCAGAGTCTCACTTGGATCTTAGGTAAGGTGTTCAGTTTGTATGAACATCTTCTGAAGGTATTTTGTAGATCTTAGTGGTGTGCAGGAGTGGGAGTAATGGGTTTGAATGTTTTTGAGTGCTAAAGACTGACTAAGCCATCAGAAAAAGAAGAGCTGTAAAAATATTAGCTTGCAAAGACTATAAGGAGCTTAACATACAGTCCTCTGTCATTGCAAGCAGGAACTGAGGGAAAATACCACAATTTTTTACCTTAAACCACAATTTTTCATTAATGCTGTCCCTTAGCAACTTCAAGAGAAGTTGCATGTTTGCTCTTCTGGAGTTTTTGGTTTGTTCTGTAAGGTTCGCATAGCAAAAACTGCTGACAAATCAACACACTGAATAGCCTTCTGAGAGCTGGTAGGCAAAATTTTCCTCAACTGTTGTCTTTTAAAAAGTCATCTTTCTGCTCAGAGATGGCAGCAGGTCTATATGCTATAAAATTCAACTGGCTCCATTATTGCTACAAATCAGCGGTCTGGTGGTAAGCAGAGGAAACACAAGCTTGTAAATACAGTCTCAGCTCTTGGAGTAATTGTAAACATTTAAGGGAGACTGGATTGCTGTCATGACATGAGGCACTATTCTTATAGCTGGTAACATCCAAAGGTTGTCTTCCCTTTTATATAAAAAAAAAATTAAAAAACCCCAAAGCACCATGAATACAATTAAATACAAATTAAGTAAATGTCATAAGAATGAAGGAATGTTTGAAACTGTAAAGCAACAAATTAGTTTGTAGTTGCCTGACTCTTCAGACAGCCCAAAATAATAGTCCTGAATAAAAGTGTGTTTACCAGGCAGCTCAGATTTAATTCCCAAGTCCCATTACTTGATTACCTTTGTCCAACACAAAGCTTCAGTGACTTCCTGGTGAAGAGGCAGAGGCAGACAGGACCTTTTGACACCTCTAGGCATTTTACAGTGAATAACTGCTGTACCCCATCTGTTATAATTTCCTTCTTTAAAGAGAGAAGGAAAACTATGTGCTCAAACTGGAAGTATGGTCCTGGAAGCACAGAGATGAATGAGAAGGGTGTTTGCATTTATATCACTTAGACAATCCCTTTGGTCATAACCCTGAAGAATCTTAAAATAATGATTTTATTATGCACAGGGAAATTATTTTAGGTAGACTCCAGGAACACAGGCCATAAGAAGCCAATGTTATCGTGCTGTAATAACAGTATCTTCACAACTTATTTTTCTTTTCATATTTCTGCTAGATTTATAGCATTATAAGCTACCAGAACAACAAATGTGTCTGTGTTTAAAATACAAACTTTGCTGTGTAATGACTTACCACTAAATCCTAATGCATTTTTGTTTTGTTTCATTTCATTTTGTGGCTCATTTCTTGCTCTGTATTCCCAAAGATCTTCAACTCTGTGCTTTCTTTCTGAGTCAGGAATGAATTTTTAAAATAAGCACTTGTACTGTGAACCATAAAGCAAAATACAGAGATGGAATCAAAAGAAGACCATAAATTACTTTTAGTATTCTGCAAAGAAACTTTCATTTGGCTTTTCCTGTTGTTCTAAAACTATGAAAATCAATACTGAAACATATATTGTGAAGGCAGGTCATCTGTGTACCGGGGGTTTGCAGCAGTGAGTTTTGAAGGGGTTACTTATGCCCTGCCTGACACGAACCTACAGTTCTTTGCACTAAGTGTCCCGATGAAGCTACATTTTAGCTGCAGCTATCCATCTCAATGGCTGTTACTTTTTACTGTTTCAGACTGCTATCTTTTATTATGGATTCACTGATAGATCAATATGACACAAGCAAGATAAAGGTCAGCTAGATGTACATGTCTATTTTAAGTTTGAGATGTCAGAAAACATTTTTGGGGGGATAGAAAGGATATGGCATCCACCAGAAGCCTCATAAATGCTACTTTCCTGTTAAGTAAACCCAAGTTTCCTTTTAGTTTCTCTCCAGCTTTAGTTTCTCTCCCACTTTACTGCCTGAATGCCTTTATTTTTAGATCCTCCTGGCCCTACAACGTCATTGAATTGAGGAAAATAGATTTGAAAGGGGAGAGTAGAAGTTGCTGTGAGAAAGAGGTAGTAGATGGAAGTGATGACATGTCCATACCCTAACAAGAGAAAATTGCAGTATGCGTGCTCTATTATAAACTTTGTTATAAGCCAAGGTAAAACTTGACAGATTTAAACTGACAGCATAACAATAAAGAAAAGTATGGGTTCTGTGAGGAAACTTCAAAACTTTTGAGAACAGGTGGGAATTGCCATAATAAAATCTCTCTCCTATGAAGCTGTCCAACAGAATAAAGAAATACCCTGGGGCCACTTTTTGATCTGGATAGGAGAGAAAGCTTTTGGGGTCTGTGAGATCAGGTGCTGGCAGGAGCAGATTGCTGGGTGCACCACAGACTGCACCTGCCCAGGGCTGCAGGCACAGCCTATGAATCCTGCTCTCCTGGAGCTCCTTGGTTGCCTTTAGGGTCAGAAAAAGGTGGGATTAACTTTGAAGCTTTTCCTAAAATTAGGATATATATGAAGTCTTCCTTCACAGGAATACTTACTTAGCAACCTGGCTTCATGAAATATTCAAAAAATCTCTTGGAAAATCCTTGTCAGTTTCTTGAAATTGGTAAATTAGAAAAATGATTGACAGGGAGCACAGATACACACCCACTATGATAAAATTCTGTTGTTAATATGTATAATATTGCTCCTCATGAAGCCAAGCTTCCATTTTTGCACAAGTTTGTCACCAATTTTTAACTTGGAATTTACCCTTTATATTTTATCTCTCAATCTGAGATGAAACCGATTAAACTGTGGACTCATAGCTGAGGAAAGGCTGAGGAACTGGATGTTTATATGTTTTCACTTATAGCTCTGCTTTCCTGGAATTGAAACCAGAAAATGAGACATCAGTAATAGAGCAATAAATGTATGATGAATCATCTTGCTAAAAATAATTTGCTCTGGAGAAAACCTGTCCTTAGTCATAGTTGGATAATACAGCACAGTGTTCATTTTGAGTGAGTTCAAAGAAGCATGATGCATGAAGACAGTTTAAAATATTCTCTATTTTTCTTCTGAAAGATGTCCTCCTTTCATCAGATTTTTCTTTAAATACCCATCATTGAATGCAATTTGATATTCCCAAAGCAAACCAAAAGTATCTATAAACGTCAATGTGTAACTTCTCTGATTTGAGGAACATCTCAGAAGTGACCAAACTTTTATCATCAAGAAAATATCCCAATGTCCTATCCCTTGACTGTTTTCTTAAAAAGTAATGTCCAGTAGGGCATCTTTGCCTCCAAAACCAGCCATGCAGACCTATGCCAACCTTCTGGCTTCACCAACACTCCCAGTGTGCTTTACTGGAAGCAGGAATTAATTAGCGAGGAGGAGGTATAAAAGGAAGGGCCTGTTTTGTTTCTTTTTGTAGCAGCACCTATATAGGTACCCTAAAATAACATGGAAGAGACGCCTTTGTCTCTATTAAAACTTTTTTCAATTGCTGATGCTGTTACTGCAACAGCAGTGGTAATAGCAATGCAGAGGTCTTACCTCAGGAAGACTTTCGGAAGTGTTTAAACTGTCAGTTCTTACAGATGTGGTTAATTGCTCTGTCTCAGGAGATTGTCTGCAGCTCAAAGTTTGGGTAAATTTGTGTACATGCTGGGTAGTTTGGAGTGATTCTTCCAAAGAGGAGAGCTCACAGAGTGCTTTCATAGAAGACAATGTATTTCAGTTGATGTTAGCTGATCTGGTTGTTTTATAAAATGACTGTTGGTTTTAGTGGGGGTTTTGCCTGTTTGTTTTTGTTTGTTTGTTTGCCTTTGTTTGTTTGTTTTAGTTTTTTTTCCCTTTGTTTAAAGTCAAGTGGAGTACCTTCCAATTTTTCTTGGAGCAAAGTCATATTTCTTAAATGTCCCCTAATGCTGAAATTTGTTGAGCAGCAAACTCCCCTACTGGAACTGTGTGTGCATTGGGTGGTGTTAATTTCAAACTGTGAGCTCAATCTTAGCTTGGTATTTCTGAATTGCATGCCAGCATGTATATGGAAGGCAAACATGCAGATGAGTTCAAATAAGTAGTAATTACTTGAATAAGTAGGGTGAGAAATTGAAGTGATAAAGCACTAGATTCTTCTTCAGTGGCTCACAGTACCAATGCTGTACCTTTTCTCAAGGGTTAGACTCAGAAAGGAGCTATCCAACCCCATTTTATATTCAGTCCCTCACAGTAATGGTAATTGCTGCTGCAGTTTTTTTTTTTTTAAAGAAAAATAGAATATCTTTGTCTGAATATTTTTAAGATGGCACAAGAAAAGTGGCATTGTTTGAAAATCCCAGTGGTGTCATAACAAGACTTCACATAAACATTAGATCAAGCAACCACAAGCAGCCTGTGAATTATTCTGGGAAGTTTTTAAATGTGGGATACGTGGCATTATTTAAGTATTTATAAATGTCATCTCATCTGCTATAAGGAAAGCTAATAGACTGTTTTGCAGACATTTCAGCTCCAAAAAGCAATTGCTTCTGTAATCTATTTCTATAAAATCGGCAAAAGTGGAAGCAAGCTTACTATGGGTCAATACCAGTGAAAGGCCTCTCTGCAGACAAAAGATTCACAGTCCATTAAGTTTCAGGTCTGTCCTGATATGGATTCCTCTAATGTATTACTATTATATCCTATTTTTGTTGACTCAGTTGCTGTGTCAGCAAAACCAAACATTTTGGCTTGTGTCCCAGCATCAAGCTGTCTATGGAGGATATGTGTTTGCCTCCACCACGACAGTAATGAGAAACTGGCATTAGTTTGATTTGCATAATTGTACACTTCTAACTTAGACTCTGTGTCAGTAGGAGACAACTTATTGTGATGATACTCACTGCACATTGTTCGTTTTGTGGAATCAGCATTTATTTATGCAAATTTCATCATTACAAGAGGTCATTTTGCAACCTTCTACCATGAAATCACTTTTTCTGCCAATGAACAGTAAGAAAACACCATAGGAGAACAGCCAGGTATATTTGTCATTCACACTCATTGGCCAAGACACTGCAGAGGGTTTATTGTGTGTGTGCATATGTGTTTAAAATTATGTTTTATGAAAGACTGTTTTATGAAAGACAGCTCTAATGACAAAACTAAAATTTGATAGACCGCATGTGATTATTTTAGACAAATGCTGTCAAAAAAGGCACACACAAAACTCAAAACAAAACCAACTGTCTTGCTAGTTATGAGAGTTTCTATAAGAATAATTTATAGACAGAAAAAAATATTTTGTGTTCCCCAGATGATCAGTGGAATGCTTTCTGTGATAAGAAGCAGAACCCTGTAATTTATTCATGTGAGAGATAAAAAGACAGAATAACAAACTAGGATGTCTCACTTGTAACAGAGAAATGAAATAGCAATAAATGTTGATCAGAATAACTTGGATCTTAAGGATCCATGAACTAACCATCAAGATACTCTTGATAAAAATGTTTCCAAAGTCACACTGTTTATATTGTCACTAGTAGTAGAGGGATGTCTTAAGGTTTCATTTGCAAGTAGCTGAAACAACACCAGAAATCCTTCTTTTCCCTAGGCTATTACTTCTAAGGTTTAAAAAGACTTAGAACATGTCAGTGCTTCTAAGGTAGGAAGAAATTACACAGAACAAGTAATTTGGGTGCTGGTTGACTGAGAGAGTGATGAGTACTTACCAGACTGTATTTTCACAAGAGGCACAGAGAGTTCACTGGACTTGCTAGCATGCAAACTATTGCTGAAAGGAAAAGAATGAGAGCATATGTATAGCTTTATCTTTTATCCTCCCCAAAATAATAGAATCTAATTCTGAGTAGGAAAATTACATGTACTATCTCAGCAGTTAGACTAAAATCATAAGCACTATACCTAAATACAAAACAAACCCCACAGGTGGGCCACTTTTACAAGAATGGTTGTTTGTAATGGTCCTTTTTATGTCAAAAAATCTGTAAATCAGGTGTTGTACCACACAGGAAAAAAAAAGTGCTTTTCAAAAGAATGAGTGTAGTTGAAATCTGTTTATGTGCTTACTCTGAAAGAAGCATTCCAATAACCCAGCACATGCATCTGGGAGAGAAATTTCTATCCGCAGGTGTGCATGAGATGATTAGTTCCTAAATATTTTTCCAGTCCTTGCTTCATGTGGGAATATAATCCTCTGTGCTCACATATGCTGTTTCATAATTCTTGAGTGAAAAGGTTCTTAAAGAAAACTCAGTTGGGCAGCCAATGCTGGATGAGCCCCATGTGGTAAATGAAGCTATGTGAGCTCAGAGCTTAATAAGATAATACTGCTCTTTCTATCATTAACCCACAGTCACTCGACATGCTGGATTAAGATTAGAAATTTTATAGTTAGGAATGCCTGTTTATTTTTTAAAATTATTTTTATTTTTAGTTATGAGCTAATAGAGAAAGAAGGAAGGCTAAATTAAAAGAACTGTATTAAGACTAAATTCAAGAACAGAATGAGAAACTGGAGTCTTAAAATAAAAAAGTCTATAGAAGAAAAGTGAAGGAAAAGGATAGAAAAAAGTGCTATAAAATACAAAAACTCAGAGAGGGAAAAAAAAAATAGTTTCACAATAAGAGCCAGTGCCCTTAGAAGGACAGAGCAAAATCCCAAATAATCCAGAGTGAAAGAGGGTCACATAAGATGAACCTATTTGACAAAGACAAGAGGCAGAAATAATAAAAGTGTGAGTAAAGGAGATACTCATCTGCAAAGCTTACAGAATCTTTGTGTTAGCCAAAACACAGGAGATGTACCCATGAACCACCACCAAGGTGAACTCCAAGTAAGTACCATGAATGGGTGATTAAGAATGGACAATATAGATGTATGATAAGGGAAAGACAACTGTCTGGTGACTGAAAAACACAGAGTATATAAAATATTTTTGAGAAAGTATGAGGACAACCTAACACATGGGACGAAATACTCTCAGGGGCATATTTGAAGTAATTAAGAGAACCCAACTGGGTAGCTGGAAGGAAGAGGCAGAAAAGCCTGACAATAGCAGCCTGAAGAGCAAATGGTTGCATCTGGAGGAAATGAAGGGTAGATTTTTCTCTAAAACTTGATTTTGAAAATTGATTTCACACAGAACAAACTCCTTAACAACAATAATCTTTGTAATTTCACTTTTATGTTACGATACTGGTTTCAAGAACTTTCTCTCCTTGTTAACTAGATGAATATCTCATATGCAAAAACATTATGTATGAACACTTTGATTTTGTGAGGTCTTCACTCACTTATGAGCTGCCCCAGGCACAGCAGTGATAGCTAATGAATGTTTTTTCTCCATTCCCTATAAATAGTTATTTTGGTTGGAATGAACTGGAGAAACTCAGGAGTGTCCTTTACTCTTCTGTGACAATGCCAATTCTTACAATTTTCTTTGAAACAAACTCTCCTTAACTTTCAGATTTTAATCTCATGTCATGCTAAAGCTAATGCAGGTAGAAGGTGAATTATATACCCCACCTTCTGACTGTCACATCCCTAGCCCTATTATAATAGTCAGGCTCAGGTTTCAACATGGTTCTCATCTGTCAGGCATGGCACCCAGACTTGCTTGTCAGAATTCAAGACAAATTTTTCCATAGAAGATGTGACATATCTGAGTTAAAAATTCCAAAGGACTAAATATTTATGATTCTTTGATTGCACCTGAATTTGTATTTTACTGACTCATAGACCAATCTCCTGTGCAAGTCTTCTGATACTGCCTGGCTGTGACTCACACAAAATGAAGCAAAAATATTTTGTCTAGAAATTAGAAAATGAGAATTTGATAAAACACAGAGAAGAGATTTGGTCAGATGTGCTGTTCACTGAGATGCATGAGAATATATATCAAATCCTAAAGCTGCATTGTCATTGTAAGTTCTTGCAGTCAGTGCTTAAATTCTCTGATAACTCAGTATGGATTGTCAGGACAAATATATGGAGAACTGGAGAAGACTGTGGGGTCTCAGAAATAGTTTGATGTCTGGAGCTGTGTGAACTCTGATTATAGTCTAATGTTTCAGCCTCAGTCCGTCTGTCTCTAATTTTATACCTGCTCTGTGTCTATACACTATGAAGTGCTCTTTTTATTAAAGGACATCACATGAGGTACATATTGCTTAGCAGCCATCCACACCGTGCCAGTGAGTTTCTTTTATCTAAATCAAGAGCATGTGTGGATGCTTGTTGCAGATTTCAAGTACACTATGCCAATGATTCACACAAGGGAAAGCCCTGTTTGCTGAAAAGAAATCTATGGCCATGGCAATTATGATAGAGCTGAACTTTTCTAATGGTGAAATGTCTTTGATTCTATATAGTAAAAACCATGCAGTCTTGGAAATATTTATTAAAATGTTTTAAAATATATTATAATGATTGATTTATGGATGAGTAGAATGAAAAAAGCAGAAACATTATAAAGGGTTCAGGATAATGCCAACAGCTTTGAAGTTGTGTTCTAACTTCTGCAGTTACCTTTCCAAACTGCACTGGATTTGATTCAGACGCTGAGGGTTAGGTTCACCTTACCAGCCATTAGCCATCAAAAGGCAGCACCTAAAGTTTGCCACTGAGGCACCTTTTGTGGTCAGTAGAGAGAGGAGGGTCCTTCTGCTGATCTTCTGTAATTGCCTACCTGGACCTCCAGAGGCACTTGCTTTTTCCATGTTTCACACAAGGAATACGTGAAAGTGACTTGCTTAGAGTGGGTGTTTCCCTTTCAGTGGGGCTGGAGGAGCCTCGTCAGTCTGTGCTGCAGTGGATGGCACCGCACACCCGCTGTGTTTGTCACACATCTCCCTTTGGCAGGAAAGGGTTAAACATGTGCTGATAGGTCTCAAAATGCTCCAGTTTAGTCAGATGGATGAGTTATTGTAAACACCATGTGCTATGTGCTTGAAGTATTTGTAGCATTCCTGAAAAAAGCCCTCCAACAACTACTCTGAACAATTTTGTTGATCTTTACATGGGAGAGTGAGCTGGGGTTAAAATCTGGGAAATCCCTAACCTTGACTGGAATTAGAATCTGAAAAATAAATTTTGATCTTTTGCCTTCTCTCAATTTGATTGACTCTGATAGAACATAATGAGACTGAAAATATGACTTGCACTTGATCCTGCACTGAATTTCATAACCACTAGGAAATTAAAAAATTGTTTAAATTAGTAATGAAGCCCCACAAATTGAATAACACAAGTGGTTAAATTTTAGATTCATGGCTTAGTCAAGAACTTTAAAACAAGTTTTCTTCTGGTCACCTTAAAAGTCATAAGAATTTTTAATCTAAATAGAAACTCCAGATTTTCATTTTCATTCAAATGACTAATTGAACCTTTTTCTTTGCTGTCTTCTAGTTTCTTATGTATACTCAGATTTAATTCAAATGAATTAAATGTTTACAGTCTTTATTTTGCAAATAAAACATTTCATCTTAAAAACATCAAAAATAAAGATATTTTATTTCAGGGATAATTTTTTCCTTCAGTCAAAAAAATTTGCCAAATTCTGCACTGGTCACAAGCAATTTCAGCCCCAGATTTAATCCTATGGGAATTCTTTCTTAGAAAATAGAGTTTTGATATAGTGAAACATTCAAATGAGTGGAAATAATTATCGTTTAAAATGAAGAAGGAAACTAAAAAAAAATTCAAATACCTTTAAGAAGAATTTACATGAAATTCATAATGAAGTATAGTCCTGAATTTGCAATGATTATATCCTTGACCAAATTAATTTGCTGAGATCTTCTAGCTCCAAACATAACAATATATGTTTATATTTCACCTGAAGAATTTCTGGAAAAAATTTTTTTAGTGTCTCTACAGAACTAATTTAGTACTCATCCAAATTAAAGAAGATTATATTTTAAAATGGGCTTACTTTTTCTGTATGCCAAAATAGATTCTCCAGTAATCACAGTTTTAGCGACTACGGCATGAAAGATCTGTCTGTAACGTTTATTTGTGCTTTGGTTTGATAGTAATCCTAATAATTCAAAATAATTTCATAATAATTCGCAGTATGTTTTTTCAATATTTCTTGAAAGGAATACTCTGTATTGATTAATCCTAGGAGGATCCCATAGTCTGTAGCAACTGTATAGTATTTGGGGTTTGGAGAAATGATCTCCAGAAGTCCCTTCCAGCCCTAACTATTCTGTGATTCTGTGATTTACAATTTCATTGCACAGAACACAAGAATTTAAAGATCTAGGATTTTGAAAATAAATTACTTTAATATCATTTAATACTTACATCTCCCTGAATTCTGATTTCCTCTTATACTTGGTACACATTCTCTTTTGCATTATACCAAATACAATTTGAACAGAAATGGTTTTTCTGCTTCACATTTCAGTGTATATATTAATGCTTATAAATCCAAATACTGTTAATTATTTTATCTTTCAACAGAGTTCATGATAAAAAACAGCTCTACATGTTTCAGAGCAGAAAGTCACTTCTTTAGAGAACAGATTAAAAGTATAACAGTAGTAAAAATAGTATCAGTGGATACACTGTAACCTAACATCATTTCCCATTTTCATGACACAATCAGATTGTTACATAGAGCAGATGTATTTTATGTTTATTCTGGCATTTAATTTATTTTTTTGAACTGAAATGAGTGGGCTTGACAAAATGTAATGGGGTATCAGGAGATGAGAATTAAGAAGCATTTAATGATGCTTCTTCAATTCATCCCGTGAGTGGTCCAATCTAAATTGGAGCTTCATCTGAACTGATGTTTTGACGAGTTTCCTTCCCCTCTTCATCAGGACTTGAGACGCAGGAGTATGACATGGTTTAAAAAGTCTCAGGAAGATTACTGCTGGCAGAGTTTTCTTTATTTCAACTGAATTGTCTAATGTCCTCATACCACCAAACTGATGAGTGAAAAACATCTGATTTGTCAGTTGTAAATCTGCATATAATGTTACAAAGATAAATCCAGATATTATTATTTTTAAAGAATCTCTATTGCTTACAGTGATAAAAAAATTAATCTAATCTGAACACGTGAAATGATGAACTTATGATTTTAAAAGAAAAATTAAATAGGCTTCATTGTGAAGGAGGGAAGTAAGTTTGAGAACAACCCTCTGTTTTCTTCAGAATAATGCCTGTAATGGTCCCATATATCCACATGATGAAAGAATTAATTCATGTTGCATTTAACTTCTGTCACTGAATACTTATGGGTGGGCTGCTAAACATAGGGATCCTCACTCTCAAATGCATCACCACGGGCTCTGACAGATTAAGTGCCCACGTTATAACTGGTATCTTTACTGGATCATGACAGATCACTGTGCTTTGGAAGCACTTGTTTAATGACATGATTTACAGCTGGCTGAGGGGAAGAGGCAAAGGGCTGTTCCAGAGTGAGTAATGCCCTGTGCATGTGGGCTCTTATGAAACGACATCTTCATGGCCATTTGTGGAGTTATCAATATCCATCACTTAACAAATGATGTTTCTGGTTCACTGAGCATTGGTAAATGAGACACCTTACAAATCAATTCTGGTATGTTTGTGTTGTTCAGTGTCACTGGACTGAGTATCCTGTATGTTTGCTGACCTTTCAACTAA
>VZTR01023296.1:26947-48885 GCA_013400775.1 Chaetops frenatus | reverse complement strand
CATTTGCAGGATCAAAACTGAATATGGCTGTACTATTTTAACATATTGATATTTCACACGATGGGGTACTAGAGGATGTTTGGGTGTGTGACTTTAGGTGAATGTATCTGTTAGTTTTTTTTCTGTCTCTCATCAGCTAGGAAGCTGTTTGTTTGGGGTTTTTTTTGTTTATGATGTTTTTTAAAATCTCAAAGAAGTATTTATTTTGTTGAGATTTCATAGATTAAAAATTAAGATATTTATGCCTTGATTATACAAAGAAGTTGTCTTGCTAAAACAGCCTAATTCCCTGCATCTTGCTGTGCTGAGCCATCATCTACCTGTGACCCTGAGGAGGACAGTCCAGAGACCCTGGAGCTGATCCTCCCATGTGATCAGCCTTGCAAACTCAAATGTGTCCTCATGTTTTATAGCTCAGCTACCAAACTGCTCTCTGGAGGCAAAGAGAACAGTGCCTATTCCTGTGACCACAGTAACCCTGAATTTCATCAGTATCAAGACCAGTAGTCTATAACTTCACATTTAAACTCTTTATGAGATTCTATGATAGGAAAAAAAATAAAGAAAAGAAATGTCATCTATTAGGCATGTTTTGAAACACTGAATCTGCATTTACCTGAGCAATGAGGCCTCAGCACATGCATCTCTTAGTTTGCTTATTTGTTTTGTTGAACCCCCTGTGAAAAGAACCTTATTCTTTGACCAAACATACTGCAGTATGTTTATGTCCTTCAGCATTCTCTCCATGTAGCAGGCAGTCATTTTGTCGTGGGCAGCCAGTGCCTGTGGAAGGCAGCTCAGTTCTCTGTCTTAACATGAATGCAAATGTCCTTTTGCAGAGCTCCCTCTGGGAATGTGCACAGTAATATCACAACACCAACCTGATGTCACAGACATTTGCAGTCACTGCCTGTGGGGATAGAGGGGACAGGAGGGTATCCTGACAAACACTCTACTTGCCTTTTGTCGTTATACTTTCACAGGACAAGTGTGGCACAAAGGATTAAGGAGTCAATGGCTAGTTCCTATTTAAATATCAAATGTATTTAGAGTGAGTCCCATGATGATGGGAATCAATCACCTGCTGATGCTTTAGCCACATAGAAAAATGTACAGGCATAGAAATAGTGCTTAAAATAAAAATAACATTTAAAATGAAATGAAAATTACACGTTAAGGAAACATTACATAGACATGGGAGGCAATGCAGTCTAATACTGAAAGATTTTAGTAGCTACTGTGCAAGGTGTAGGTTTTTTTTTTTAATAATCAAAGGATTTAAACAGTGAGACACTATACTTTTTTAGGGACTATGAATTTTCCCTTGTGAACTGGAAGGCATTATTCCCAGCAAATTAGTGTAGTGTTTTTGTGATTTGCCAGTATGACAGCTAAGGTTCATAAAGCTACTTCAGGCTGTTGTCTTCACATCAGTGATTTGCCAGAGAGAAGCTGGCAGCTGGTATTGGTTCACTTTTATGGATTTGATCAGACACTCATACATTCATTAAAGTTTTTTTGTGATTATGTTTTAATTATATCTTTAGTCCCATCCAAAATGCTTTTTTGCTCATACAATCAGGAATGTCATAAAGCAAATGTTCATCATGATAGTCTGGGATCTATTTTTGTATTAAAAAAATTGTAAATAATATTTTCTTTGAAACAAGAATCTATTTATTCATGTTTTGCAAAAAAAGACGAAATAAAACCATGCTATGTGTTTACAGTAAATAGTACTTATAAAAACCTAGGCTGGTCCTTTCTGGAAGTAAGTTCAAGTATTCCCTACATCTCTCAGGAACGAGTATACAGGCATAAAACTTAAACAATTATGTTTGGAGGAAAACATTTCAATTTATATAAAGTAGTGGCTTGCAAATTTACTGTGCAAAAAATGATGTATGGTAAATTTTATTTTTCCTCAGGAATATTTAGAAATTTACAGAGTTTGGAAGCTTAAGAAAATACTTGACATATGTTTCAAAATGGGCTGGTTTTGTGCCTGTATACAGTTTTGTTTATTTGTCTCATGGCAAGAAAAATCTTTTACTCAACAGTGTTAGAATTAAGCCATATTGTATTTTAGATCCAGTAAATCTCTTTTTTAGGAGTCTATTCTTAAATCTCTATTTTACACTTTCCTGTGCTCCAGTCACTGCAGCTGTAATGAGTAAATGCTCTAGCTTTCAGTTCTTACCTCTGGGACAAATAATAAGAAAACTCTTGAACAGATGGAGTGGGTTTTCTCATACATGTTATCCATTAATGTCAAACAACAAGCTATAGAAAATGTTTCTATTACACAGGTGAAAAGAAGACAATAATATCACCTGTTTTCAATAGTGCCTACATTCACACAGTTTAAATTTCACTTTGTCCCTGTGCTTTACATTACCTATTGGCTCTTATCTAGACCACAAAAGGTGCTGAGCCCATGGGAAATACTAGACACAATGACTTAAAAGGAATTTAGGCCATGTGACTACAGGCCTTTCTATATTGCCTACATACTGGAGACCGAATATTCTCCTTCCCAGCAATTCTGAGGAGGCAGTATTTCTTGTTTTGTGAGATGAAATTACTATTTTACAGCATTAAGGGCTTGATCCTACATAGCCACTGGTATAACTTCAGTGATGTCACATAGTTTAGGGCACTCTAAGGTTTTCAGTTCAACTTGGCTGTTGAACAGAACAATAGTATGTTGGGTTAGTCAATGCCACTTCTTGGACTTTTGACACTTGTGCATAAAATTTGCAGCTGGCTCAATTTTAGAGTTCAACAGTAGCCAGACAACTTTATTTTCACATTTATGGGTATGGATTCAAAGTATCTTTCTTTCACTACCTCTGTAGAAATTAATAACAGACACTTTTACTGAGTGGTTTGCCCTGCATATGGGAGGCTTCTTTGTTTGTTTATTTTTGTACATGCAAATTTGGAAAATATTTTAACTTCCCTATTGTTAAATTAATGGTCAAATATACTACCCTTTGACAAGATTTCAGACTTAAATGAAACATTACCCAGGTTCATTTCCACAAGGCTTAATTTTATCAAATGTGTTGAGATTCAGTGATTCTGGTGATTAGATAAAGCAGGAATAGCAATTAAAGCTTAAAAGCACTTGAGAACAAATCCACTTGCAGAGTTACTTCTCATTTTGAATTTTGGAACACTTTGAAATATAAAGGAACCTCTTAATCTAAAGAAATTANCTTTCTTTTGGAAATTCCATTAGACACAACTTTCTCATGTTACAAAATGGAATGCGAGACTCGGAGGCAGAGTACTTTGGAGTAGAAAGACCAAGAAACTGAGAAGCTCAGAGCATGAGAACCAAGTCCCTCCCTTTCCTAAAGGTCAGAATAATCTCTCTGTGTGTGATTAATATGGTAATTATTATTATTAAATATTAATAGAGTAGCAAATGAATGTAGGAAAAAGTATGCTGAAAAAAGTGAGGGTTTTTTTTCCTTCTCCTTTTTATTGACAGTTTCTTCCTTATGCTGATATTATAGGTAATGATCAGGTAAATTTTTAGTCATAACCAAGTAATTATTTCCACTAAGTCTTCAAACGTGGTTGATTTTTTTTATTTTTTACCTTTAGATAACTTTTGATCTTAATTGTATCATTGGGAAACTCCTGTATTTGGCATTGCCTATCACAGCTCCCCCAAAATTATTCTGTTCTTGTAGGGAAGGATACTGGAATTTCTGAGGAATTGATCTCTGAACATGCAAAACTCATAAACTGCCGAGCTGTTCTGTCCCATAGAAGATAAACTGTGTTCTCTGGAGAACTGTTGCCAACATTTCTACTTTTCAGCTCATATTGGTTTCCAAGAGGGTTCTGTTTGTTCACTTGGTTTTGTAAGATGCAATAAAAAGAAAAAACTGTGGAAATGTGCAGGTGAAGACTTTTTACTGGGAAAATTTTTACTTCCTGAGATAATTTTATCTATGTTCCAGAACATCTCAATGAAGAAAGGGAGTGGACATAGTTATTAGAATAATGAGATAGTGTCCTGGTAGTCAAAGTACTGAATATAAGTTGATCCAAGTTGTTGGAATGGTTGCAAAGAGATTGCAGTTCTTTCAATGGCACTATCTTCTTTGTAATACCATCTTGAACTTGGACAAATCCTTAAGGAGAAGCTAAAGGACTAGTGGACTTCAGGAAAGGATATGTTAATTCAATTTTACTCTAAGAATAATATTGAAAAGGACTCTGAAAGACAAAATCTCCCCTTACTTTCCACAGATCTAAAGAAAATATTTCTCAGTTGTTGTAACTGAACTTTTAAAATGCTATTATTTAATAGAGAAATAAAAGACATGATTAGTTTATATGGACATGAAAGAACCTGTGTTTCAGGGTCATGTTGTGTCAATCAGGAAAGCATTGTGTCCCTTCTGCTACATAGCATGGCCTTCTATTTTAATGCAAGAGAAAGAGCAGATAAATACAGGGAAACTGGGCACAGCAAGTCTCAGCAAAACTACAATGAAATATCTAGTTGGTAGGTGGCAGTTTGTGAGAGTCCATGGCACACATGCCATTTGGCAGATGGAGGAACTTTGGAAAATGGATGAGTGGAGGTATTCCTTCATCTAGCAGTTCCTAGTGGGAAATTTGGTATGGGACTTTAATGGAGTTGACTTTTGAGGAGGGACAAGATAAAAAACCTGTCAAACCCTTCTTATGTCCTACCTGAATTTTCATTGAAGAGGACAGATTCAGTTTGTTTTTGCACCAGGAATTAGTTACTTAGTTGATCTGACTCAAGGCACTAGTAGATAAAAACTCTTAAAAGCAAAATTTTACAGAAGCAGAAAGAACTAGAAGTTGTTGAGAAGCAATGAAGGAAAGCTGTGGCTGAACCACATCTCTAACACAGAACAGGAGAATGGGACAAAATGTCATATCGTATTGTTTTGTTAAGTCCTGTTAATTGCCAATGCCAAAAATGCGTTTTTTTCTCAGTTTTTTTTTTCTCCCATGAGTTTATTGTTTTTGATTCAGAGCTCATCCTATTTAAGTGTTATTTTCATGATCTAAATAAATTTCCTAAAATGAAAAGCAAAAAATCCCAACTGGTTCTCCTGTGCACTTAAGACTGCTCTCATTACCTTAATGACAAAACCGTATTTTTTAAACCAGTTACCTAAACCATCATTCAGTCGTGTTTCTCTGTGTTCAGTATCTCAGCAGATGGAGGAAATACTTGCTACATGCTGCTGGCAATGCCAGGAGGTGAAGTCCCTCAGTCTCTTTGAAGCAGCAGCAGTATGCAGAATGTCAATTACTTTACAATTTCAGGCTTCAAATTGGTTCCTTGGTAAGGAAAAACTTGCTCTGCTACACTGACAATGCAAATAAATAATCTGAATAACAGAAAGAGGTGATCAGAGTTTTCACTTTAAAAAAATCTCAAACCTTTTCCCCACTTTTGTTTGTGTTCTACACAAAAGTTATCCTTCCTGGTCTGCTGGTGGAATTCTTCAAGCATAAAAGCTGAATTTCTTCTCTCAGCTTTAGAAAATCCACAGCAATTTTATTATTCTTCTGATTAAAAGTAATCCATGTAATAGTAGGAGAGAGTACTTTTTAACGCTTTTTCTGCCTACAGCCCATGTAGAGAGCTCAAACCTAGGATCAGTTGAGGCAACTGCTGAGACTGGATCACTGACAGCTCACCCATAAAGTCTCATTTTAGAAACTAATATGTTCTAATTTCTCTGACTATTGTGAGTGCTGCTGAGAATGTATGCAGCTTTTTCACACTATACGTGCTTTTCGTAAATGTCTAAAAGAGAAGCATTCCATTGGGTTCACATTTCTTCTTTTAATTTATTCATGTGTATGTACATTGCTTTTCTCCTGCAGTTCTATGGCCCATTACTGCATGAGTAAACTGTGTGCAGATTTTGCAAGTCTCTGCCAGAAGATGTTTATTACTCTCATCATTCTTATGAAAATCATGTTCCAGCAGATTCAGGCAATGTGTAAAACATGGTATGTGTGAATTGGCCATTTCACACTACACTTACAATATTACCAGCAATAATAATACCAGGGAAGGGGCCTTAGGGAGGGGGATAGACCGTACGTTAATTTGGCCATGAAGCTCTGATATGTGATCTTTGTAAAGCCCAGAGGTGTAATGAACAGTTAGCTTCTCAAAAGTCGGTATCAATTGCTGACAGAGCTGACAAGACAAAATATTGATGCAGAAAAGAGCTTGCCAGTTTTTCCACATTTTGCCCATCTTGGGAGTATGGTTGTAGTGTGTCTTGAGGGTTGTCTTACTCAGTAAGAGACAGTTCTCTAAAGAAATGTTTGATGTTGCATAAACAGAGAAGAAAAATATACTCCTGACTGTTTTAAACTTCTCTTGTAAAGCAGTGCACATTCTGGGTAATTGCACCAGAATCATATGGCTGGTGTGAAAGTTTCAGGCATGCTGATTAAATAGTTCTTGTAGTAAAAGATACTACATAGATCCTCTTTTGCTGCATTGATAGTAACAGCACTGGAGCACCCCTATAGTTTATCTCCTTCATTCAGATGCCATTTCTGCTACTTAATCTGGTTTACTCTTCATTTGCCTTTGCAGTTTCTGTACAGTTCTTGGATTCCTCTATTTTTTTTGTTCAGTGAATAGCTTTTCTTTGTGCTCTGCTTGAGATACAGAAGACTTCATTGCTTAGGATTTATTATGCTTTGGCACAAATTTCTTTGATTTTTAAAAACTCTTTAAAGACTTTTAGGTTATTATTTTTTATGCAAATGAATTGATAAATGGTAAACCTGAAGGGACAAAAATGATGAATTATCATAAAAGGCCTAATACATAATCAGAGACCATAGTACTGGCACATGGTTTTTTGTCACTGCATTCCCGTGGTTCATTTTTAAGAGTGGACATGATTACAACAGCACGGAGAAAGTTTCTGCTCTTTCCTCAAAAAAGTATGCATTACTTTTTTCTTCACAAAGTCCGTTGTCCAATATATGTTTAAACAGACACCCAAGACAACCTTAATAACTAAAAATCATCACTTTGGCAGAATAGTCTAAAAAAATTCAAGCTGTGGTGTCTCTAGTATTGCTTTTTGACTGAATAATATTCCTATTTTGAAGACTTTACAAGATAATTAAGAAAACCACTAACACAATAACCAGTAGGTTTAAATTTCATCTAGTTATACTAAAAACCTTCCCTTTGTTTATAGTTTCCTATCTTCAAGTCAGTATCTAGACTATGACTTTGTTTGACTTCAAGATCTAGTTTCTTTTGTCAAAAGCTTTAGAAGCCCATATAAATATTTGCTGTTTCTTCCTCATTCAGTTTTGTTTACAGTCCCCAAAGTGCTAAATAGATGACAGTGACACATCTTCTTTTGTAGGAGTTGTGCTTTCCTGTCCTTACATGTGTAATTTATTCTTGTTGCAGGTGTCTCAGCATTATTTTTTTAAACCTTACTAGTGCTTGGCTTCTATAATCACCCCAATACTTTTTTGAAGGATAGCCACAAATTAAAATGCCCCCAAGTCCCCTGCAGTAGTAGATAGTTTTGGGCAGATAACTTTTTTTACATGCTACACAGCCATTTCATTCTGTAATTCCCTTAGGATATCTGCATGGAGATTAGTTTGTCTCCACGTGTTATTGCAGTTAATATGTATTTTCTCTCGTAACCAGGCCAAATCTGGGAATATGGCTACTTCTGAGAGGATGGAGAACGTTAGCTGACTGTGTCCTAGATGCATAATGAGAGTAGACATGCACCATCCTGTAGGTGAGGAATCTGTGGCAACATGAGAACCAGAACTATGGGACTCAGTGCAGAATGCATTTGTCCTGCACTTTTATGAATGTCACGTATACTGGTAGAATCAGCCAGTGAAATAAGTCATGGAACAAACAGAATGTATCATAAATCTCATGATACTTAACAGGAATGAATCAATAACCTGTACTTCATGAACAGATCAGACTGAGGATAAACAGCTGGCAGGTGTGTGGAGAGAATAACTCCTTTACACCCAAAATAATCAGGAAGAAGCCACTCACCAGTGTCTTAGAGCCCATATATCTTCTGACTGATAGATGTAACTGAGTGGAGATGATACTCAAGACAGTCAGTCAGCAGAGCCTGCATTTGAATCTCAGACATAAATTCAAAGTGAGCATACTCTTGGGTGAGTGTAAAATTGCTGATCAGTGGCAGTGACATTCAGGAGAGAGGTTATGTTTGTTAACCTTAACCTTTGCCTCCAGTGCGTCAAATATATCTTGAAATCCCATGTATCCAGAGTAAGCAATTAAAGAAATATTCCATTGGTAAATATAAAACTTTAATTGAAGCAAGATTAATCTAAAATTGGCTTTTACTTGTGACCTTTTGTATCCAGCGCTATAGCTAACAGTCTGATCATGAGATAAGTAAGAAATTTCCTTGTTTTACAACAATTTCTTTTTTATATAAATTTAATCAAAATGTAAATTCCAAACTTGGAGTGCTCTCATCTCCAGGGAGGAAGAAAATCTGAAATGGTTCACAGAACCACTGGGAATCTTTTCTATCAAGAAAGGATTGTCTAGCTAAATGCCTGCTCTTTCAGGAGAAGAAAAGGAGAGAGACAGTTCACAGCCTCAGACACACCTCTTACATTCCCACATTGGGAGCACTCTGCTTCAGGTACTCAGTGGAGATATAGCTGGGCCAGCTACTGCCTCAGTGCAGTCTCCTGACAAAAGTAATTCAGTGGTTTAGGACTTACCTTCTGTCCACTTCTGATGCATTTTATTTTTTAATATTCTAATGTATCAGTCTCCTTCTCTTGCTGAGTCTTAAAACTTTAAATAGTCTTATTTAATCTTATATTAATCTTAGAATTTAATCTTTTTATTTGAATTGCTTTTATTTTGCATCTTTTAATTTCAACACTGAAATTTGATCTTAATTTCCTTGGGTCCATCTTTCTGTATGAATTGTTTTCTTTTTACTTCCTTTGCTGCCCCTGAATAAAGGCAATAATGTCCCCACAACAGTCAGTTAAAAGATTCCTCTTCTAAACTTTCCTAGGCTATCAGAATATCCAGTTGCATTTGTCCAGAACTGGTACCCACAGAGGCTGCATTTCAGTTTTTAGGTCTCCCCAGTAAGCTGCCCTGAAGTGGCAGTGGGAGCTCTCAGCTGGCCCTGGCTGCTGCAGGAGGGCAGCAGGGGATGGCTCAGGCCTTCAGCACCTGGTCACACACACACAGAAAACCCTGCACAGATGGAGCTCTGCTCCTCTTCAGCCTGTAACAGTATTAAGAAATCTAATTTATATACAGAGGGCTGAAGTTGCCTGTTACTGCTGTTTTATTAGACTTTGTTTTCTCAGTGGGGTCCTGCCCCATGACTTCAGATTGTGAATGTTAGAACAGTGCTCTGAGTGAATAATGTGTAGGGAAACTATTCAGATTAGTAATGCACAGTAGCCTTATTTGCAGACCATGCTGTCATTGTACTAGTCACTGTTTAAACACACATTCACACACACTGATCAGGAGATGATTAACACAATGATGCTTCTGACATCTTTGTTTTCTGCTATTTGGGCTTATATCTGTACAGATGTAATTGAATTAAATAGATTTTACAATGTAATCTTCTCTCTCTGTTATATTCTATATGTCTAAAATAGTGACCTCCCCTCGGCTCCCCTTATACCTGTTGTGTTCCCTGCTGCACAGTAAAGACAGGCAGCTCTGATATAGGACTGCTTTGCTGTTTCTGTAGAGAAATCCTGTATTTCCCTGCTCCTTCAGTTCATCAACTCTGGCCTCAAGGTGCTATACCAGTGCTCTGAGGGCCATTAACTGCTTGCACCACATTTGGATCAGACACATACATCTAACCTTATCTTTGAAAGGTCTGGAGAAAATAACATTGGAAAGGAGATCTGTTCAAGCTTTTGCCCTCTTTACTAGTTTGCATTAACACCCACTTAGAGGGGGTAAGAAGTCAAAAATGTGCCTGGAAGGTTAAACATTAGATATGTAAAGCTAGACTTCCAAACTTCCATAATGCATGAAAATGCGTATGTAAAAATGTCTGAACAAACCCAAAGTTTAACAGTTGATACATTTTAAAGTATGTGAATTTTAAAGCCTTTTTGAGGTTTCCCTTTGCTGGTTGCCTTCAGGGGAGGTGAGACAAGTTTCTAACCTTTGCAGCCATCTCAATGGAAGAGAGGGAAGGAAGAACACACAGGCACAAAGAAATCTCAAATTTCATCTTGTTGTGTGATCTTTGAAGGGCTTCAAGAATAAAAATTTTTAAAGAGAACCCCATAGGTGCTACATGATCTGCATTTTGTCAGTCAGGCTTACAATTGCCACAGGAGACAGAAGTCACAGATTCACTGCCAACACAGTCACCCCTCTGCTCCTCTGCCTTGTCTTTCTCTTCCCCTTCCCAACTCTTAGGATTGTAACTCTTCCAAAGAGTTTGTGGTATTTTTAGGGTATCCACCCTGGATGCTGCTAACGACAGAATGAGCCCCAGCCTTGCCTCAAGTTAATCTTGTGTAAGGTCTCACATTTCATCTTGTCCTTTCCTATGTTTAGGGAGAATTTATCTGGCTTACCAAAAATACTCATTTCCTTTGCTTTTTTTAGACATAGTTTGTTAAAATCAGGCCAGATTCCTGATTCAGTTCATAACATGGCTGTGTTTCTGTTGCCTGGGTAAAATAGGGGAAACTGTGAACTGTGGAATGACAACAAATGGGAAGTGTGGGGTTAGCGAGAATTCCATAATCTGCCGAGGTCTGTATATTGTTAAATTATAGCCTTAGTACCAACAGTTAATAGAAATATCTCTGATGTACCAACAGTCTTGAGGAGGAATGCAAATAGGTTTATTTCGCTGAAATGCAGATGTATTTCTGTATCTCTATACTAAAGCATAGAGAGAGTCTTTGCTTTAGACTTTGGTCAAAGATGTTCAATAGACCCTCCTGATTAAGGTACAGCCTATAATAACCATGGCAGTCATTCAGTGTATTTTAAATAGTGTCTATAAATATTTCCAGGGCGGTGAAATGCTTTGTTGTTTAATAATTTTCCAGTCTAGCTGTTCTTTGTGTCATTTTATGAGTTTCTGAAGTTTAGAGCATTGGTGAGACAAAGGCAGTTGAACATCAGTCATTTGAGTAAAACAAGAAAAATTGTCCAACAACTGAAGTTGGTTTAGGATCTTTGTAAATTTTTTTCTGAATTTATCATACCATCTATCACTTAGTCATTTGGTCTTGAATAAGATTGAAAAATGATATATGCAGCTTGCTGCCCAGTGTCATCGCTGACAAGCTTGTGTGACTGCATTTGAGCTGAATATTTCAGCAAATAGCATAGCCCAGCAGCAATTGCTGAGCTCTGTCTATATCCTCTCCTTGCAGTGAGCAGGGATTTTTCATTTCATACATCATTTACAGCTTGCCACAGTGATTCCAGTTAGCCAGGATATATTTTCAACACAAAGAGAAGAAAGAGAAATAAGTATCATTTATTGCAGAAGTTGGGCATATTGGGTTCAAATTTAATTACACTACAACATCAAAAGCTACACTAATAGACAAAGAGTCAACTATGCTTAACTTAGAGTAAAATAAGATCAGTTTTCTTGTTGTTCAAGAATTCTGCCTAGTAATTTTGCTGCTTTGATTCATTGCATCCATAATAGTCAGTGCACATACTTAAACAGGTACAGTGCATTTATCATCCATCGAAGTATTTCACAAAATAACAGATGCCTTCAACCCTCTTGGCAGAATTGCCTTGTTACTGGCACTTATTACTGCTGGAAAATGCAGCTTCCATTTCTTTAGCTCCTGGAGAGTCTTTAGCTTCCTGCTGGGCAAGACAATCAATTAGGAAGGGGGGTCTCAGCAGGGATCCACTGACCGCGGGATCTGTGTGACCCTAGAGGAAGACTCACTTCCATTTTTCCCTTTTTTCACCCCCAGTGCCCTACCAACTTGTCTGGATTCTGATCTGCACTAGACAGGATGTGTTTTATTAGTTAGCTGAGCTGATTTAAAAATAAATAGAGAAACATGCAGCCTTTTCCTGCAAAATGCTGGAAACCTTCACAGTTTCTATGAAACTCAAGTGATCCTGAGCATTTCCCCTTGAGATCAGGCCCACAGATAAGGGATCTGTAGAAACATATGTAAAAAATACAGGTCATGTACCTTGCTGTCTTCTTTTCCTTTCTCATTAGGGCTTCAGAAGAATTTCTCATTAGAATCTAGAATGATTATTTCTATTTTTAAAGGACCCAGAATCACAGAGAAGGCTCAGCAAGATCTTTTAATTTTTGGGACATTTGCAAAAACTTCCTTTATTGAACTTCCATGACTGCTGAAGCTTACATAACAAGTAGGAATTTGTCTTCAGTTGAAATGCAATAAAGCTGAATTTGTGAAAAGTAGAATGGTTGAAAGATACACAAAATCTAGAAAAACACTGGTATTGAGTTATATTGTGAACCAGGATGCAAGATAGTAATTAAGAGTGTCTGGGGTAGCAAACAGAGTGCTAATGCATCACAGTTGTGAGGGTCTAGATATGCCCAATGGTAATTTTGGGATCAAGGAGTTTGCTTCAAATGGAAGAAGTCTTTGAGATTTTCTCCTCCCCACATTTCCTGTGCTATTTCTCATAATGTGCTCCTTAGCTTTGCAGAGATAGATCAATTTGCCATTATGTCCTCATCACTGTTGGAATAGGTTTGAAGTATCTACTGTGTACAGGTATAGGAGAGTGACAGCAGTAGGAGCTTACCTCAAGTAAGGCTCTTTACTTAAGAAAAAAGATCCTGTGTAAAACGATGATGGTATTAGAGAATGGAAGAATTTCACCTGTTTCTAAGGCACTGCAGAAGGAGAGAGCTCAGGGCAGCTGTACAGGGAGTAATGCACTTTCCAATACCAAATAGTCAATGGAGTTCTGAGTGGGCAGTCCATGGCGTAACAGAATTTTATTTCAATTCTTCAAATGACAATAAGAAGAAAAATAAACTAGCAAAGTATTGCTTGGAAACATCTGTGGTTGTCAGACTTTGTCAATGGGCTTTTGACACTTTCTTTAAAGCTATAAAAGCAGGGAAAGCTATATGCCTGTAGCCTTGACCCTGTTTCCTGGTTGGGGGAAACTGAACTGATGAGCTGTGTTTGTTCTTTCAAGTTTCATTTGTCAAAATATATAAGGTCATCACAGTTGTATGTATTTCACTTTAGGAGATGAACTGTTATAATTAGTAACAATACACTTATTTTATTACTTGCTTTGATAGAAGCCGGAGGTGTTTGTAAAAATTCTTAATTTCAGAGTGAATTATATTAGCTTTTTGTTGTTGCCTACTTGTGTTAAATTCTTTTTTTTTTTTTGGGTGTAATTAGCACTCAGTAAATTACTTTATTTCTGTTTTGTTTAATTGAGGTAACGATGTCTGCAAAGGAACATGATACCAAGGGGTTGGGGTTGTTTTTTTTTTTTTTTTTGCTCTTAAGGGGCTCTCAAGAGTTTCAAACTAGAGACTCAAAGCTATAACGAGTACTTCAAGGGCTGTCCCAACATCTTTTAAAGAGCCTTGCACTTCATTGCTGCATAAAGGTGAACCTAAATAGTACAGAAGACAGCTTGAACAGAGGCAGATAGAGCTGAGTTGCCAGAGGGAGCATGGCTTGCAGGCTGACCCCTGTGTGTAAGTGAGTGTGTGTTTTTTCCTTGCTGAGAGGGCAAGGCTGGTACATTAATGAGCCATCTGCCTTGCTGGGACTCAGTTTTGAGAACAACATGCCTTCCTGTCCTTTTCATGCTCTGCCCTCCAGAAAACGTAACTCTACCTTTCCTCATGACACGACACTCCGTCGTATCAAAGGATAAAGAAATCGGTGATGAAGAGAGAATTAGGGAAATGAGGGGAGTTACAGGACAGAGAGCTTCATTAGAAGGATAAAAAAAATCAGGAAAGAGGAAGATTTAATGAGGCTCCTGTTTATTACTTTTGCTAATTTAGGAAGTCTTGCTGCTGGCTGTGGCACTGGAAGGTTAAATTGTACAGATACTTTCAAAATTTAAATTACAGTGAGTCAGAATACAGGACTTTAGTATTCACTTGCATTCAATGGATATATCTCAGCCTCAGGCTGTGGTCATGTTAATTTTCAAAAGTCAAGGCTCTTTCAGGGGTAAAACTGCTTGGCCCTTTCTAGAACAGGTTGGTCCAGATTAAGGCTGCTCTGCTCTGAGTACTGAGCATTTACGTGTTGTTATAGACTTTTGTCCTTTTTTTCCCCCTGTTTCCTATGAGTCCTGTTTCTGCTTGGTCACTGTCTAGTTCTGAGCCTCTCAATTTTTCGTGGGGCAGAAAGGGCTGATGCCAGTCACCTTCTAAAAGAACTGCCTTAACTACACTTACAGGATGGATGGAATTCTCACCAGCAGCCGTGCAGTGTGGTCTGTACCTGCTCTGAGCACATCACTGGACCTGGGTGTCCCATGCTGGCAGGTCAGAGTCAGCAGAGAGCACTGTGGGCTGTAGGTGCAGGGAGGATGTATTATCTGAGGTGCTGTGAGAGTGGTTCTGTCTTGGCATGAAAGAAATTGTTCTGAACTTCTTTCTTCACCTCATGTAACTCCATTTTACCCCCCTGACATTTCATTTATGAATTGATCCATTCACAAGTTAACATTTTTAGTGCTATGTTTCCCAGCTAATGTCATAATGTTTCATTTTTACCATGTGGTGTCTCCTTTTATTGTCTCAAGCAGTTTTATGAATGGTATTCCATGGCTACACTAGTGGTTGGTACATTTTCTTTTATTATCTTATTTTTAATTTCTCCATTTTTACAGCTGGAAAATGGCAATTAAATCACTTTCCCTCTATGTGACATATAAAGATCAGCAAATTATTATTTATCAAAAACTTGAGGATAGAAAGGACGTGCACTGGACATTCAGAAGCCGGCATAGGATACATGTTTTTTGCCAGATGTGGACTTTTTTATAGTTCTCTAAGTTCCTTGTGAGTACCTCCATGGATTCTAGGAACTATTAGCAGTGATCTTTTTTTCTGGGATTTAACTTCTAGAGGAAGCAAAGATTTAGGCCTTAAGGCTGTCCAATGTTTATAATTACTGTACTCATGATTCTGTTTTTCAGATTATTATTTGTGGCACTACCTCTAACACAGATGCCGTTTGACTGTTATTAAGATCATTTATCCCAATAAATGGAATTTATTTGATTTTCCATAATAACTTTATGACAATGACACCAGATCAGTCAAATCCTATTCCCTGTGCCTGAGACACTGTGTGGCCCAAGGTCACAGTTCCTTCTTGTGATCTCTTGACCAGTGGTGCATGCCAAATGGGATTTCAGTTTGGGTGAGATGCTGAGCTGTCGTGCAGCACCTGGCAAATGTGTCCTTCTCATCTGCAGCTTGGTGCTAAAGACATTCTACATTTCTCTGGGACCCAGACTGCAGGTGAGCCTGTCCTGCCTGACATGGTCCAGGTGGAGATGGAGTCCTTTCCAGTCTGGCTGGCTGAGGAAAAGATGAAGGGTTGATAAAATGGAGATGGTTGTGCCATACTGGCTGCATTGATAGAGTTTAAGGGTGGCAATTTCAGCTATTAGACACTAACTGAAAGCTAAGGTTTTCTTTTTCAATACAGATTGTCCTTGTTCCTGTTTGCTGTTATTGATACATTAGATAGTTTTGTGATAACAGTATCACCAGGGAGAACCATGCCATGTCAAGACAGATTTTTTAATAAGATCCATCACAAGAGAAGTAAAAGAAGCAAAAATATGGAAGCAGCTGTGTCATCTGAACAAAACTAACTTTTTCAGAGTTACAGGTCTAGAAGAAAAGCTGCCCTTTGAAATTCTTACGTCCAGTGAAAGTTCTTTCCTGAGTTTTCCAGCCAAGTAGCTGGGAGTGTGACATCATGCTTCTCAGCAGATATTATTAACTCAATTAAGCTAAAGAGAAATAAAGTAAATTACTGCATCCTAATTATACCAAAAAAAATGGATAAACAAGCAACAAAAAACAATTATATAATTCACTCTGAAATTAAGATGTTTGAACCACTAACAATTTAAATCAAAGAAACAGTAATAAAATCAGTGTAATGTTACTAATTACATAATTTCATCTTCTGAAGTCAAATACATACATTTTTGTTGACTTGGTGTGTTTTGGCATTTATAAGTGTAGAAATGGAACATGAATGGGTTTGTCTTACACAACAGTGATGAGATCTGCAACATCTGCAGAGTGAGAAGCTGAGCTTGTGGTGATGGGGAAAAATAGGCTTACAAGGAAGCTTCATTTAGGCTGGTAGGCTGTGCCCAGATAGGAAATAGGCACTTGGCATCTTGCATTGTTACAAATATATGCATATAACAGTTATAATTGTTATGTACAAATTATATTGTATTGATTATAATGTCCTTTCCTACATAAAAGAACCTCTATATAGACCTTAGAAGGAAAATTACTTGTGGTTTTTTTAGAGTTAGAATCTGAGCTTGCAGTCATGGAAGAAATGCAAGGGTGTGTAATAATCAGTGCCCACAATGACCCCAGGTTTTCTAACAAAATCAGCTGTCAAAATATCTGACCCATCCAAATACAAGCTATAGAAATGCACCCTTCTACACCATTGCCTCATACCAATCAATAACAATTCAATCTTGGCAGAATGCAGGCAGAGCCTATTATAAGCCATCTAAAACTGAATTGCTGTCAAAGAATTAGACATGAAGAGGATTGCTGAACTAGTACCTGATGGGAAAAAATGCTGCCATAGTTTAGTACAGTGAGACAGTTTCAGGTGTTCTTCAGTGACATCCCCTTGAAAACACAGAGTAATTCTGGAAATATTTTAAATATCTAAACATAAATTAAGGTTGACAGCCTTGGCTTTGATCCTAGAAGGAACTGAGGCAAGTGAAAATATGGTTGTACTTACCATTTCCCATTGGTCAGAAATCTGCTTGACCCATGTCTTGATTCAGAATAAAAGATAGATTTCACTCCCAAGCATTTCATTTGTTTAAAGCTCCAGTTACTCCTGGATGAAAAAGAACTACATTTTGTTTTTACAGGAAGACAGGATGGGAAGGTATTGCAGCATCAGAGGAAATCAGAGGGATGTTTTGCTCTCTTATTCTTTTTTTCCCCATTCCAGAACTCAGAATGTTCTTGCTCTTGGATGCCTATATTAAAATGCTTTCCACCAAATTGTTATTTCATCTTTTTGTTTTAATCTGAGGGCAAGAATAGGGATTATCAAGTGTTTGGCAACTAATTAGGTACATCTTGTGACATAATATGGAAGAGGAAATATTCCCTTTCATAATGGTGTTATTCTGAGTAGATGTTTTATTATTAGCTGTCTGCCAACACAAAAAAGAGTGAAAAACTTTTTATTGCCTAAACAGTAAAGAAAAAACCACCTCATCTTATATACTGTGCAAGAAGCACCCTAAGAATAAGAGTACTTCTTTGTTACTTAGGAATTTGGTTAGAGGGAGGTACCTGGAGAATATTACTTCTGGAGCTTGCCGATGCTTTTAGGACAGGGTTGGAAGGATGGTACAGATGGGCTCATTATTCAGTACCCCTGCTGCCTGGCTAAGTGCACTGTTACAGATTGCTGCCGTGGATGTGCTGTGAAGCAGCTCTCACTACCCAGGGAGATGAAACGGGGCCCATTAGGGAAACAAGAAAATGTGAGGAAATGGCTGGTTAATACCCTTGGGCGTGAGGGTAGAAGGTATTTGCTCTTGAACCATGCCTGTCAGTGAGTGAAGAGGTAATTTCCATGTTCTCTTGGACTGGTGTCCAAGGAAACCATTTTGGATTGATAGGGGTAATCAAATGTTACTTTAATTTGTGGGCTGCATGCACATTTGTAAGTCATTGGCCATTTTACTCCCATTGTGCTACTCCCAAGGCACTCCTGTCCACAGAGTGGCTCACTGCTTTCTCCTCCTGCCTGCATTTTTCTTCACCTCCTGCGGTTGACATCTTTCCTGCCAGCTGTGTCTTTTTTGCAAGGTAATTCTCTTCACTGCTGACTGTGGTCCTGGGGGATTCTAGGGCTGTCAGGCACACTCCTGCCTTCTGCACTTCTGTCTCCTTTCCTTGCATCCTTTCCTTCCTTTGCTTCCTCACCACTGCCTTCTCTTTCTTTCCTAATCGGGACATCACTGCACCCTGTAAAAAGGGGAAGGGCTCAGCCCCAGTTAAGAATCATAGAGAGTAACAGTAAAAATCACTCTGTGAAGAATATCTTCTGAATGAGAAGGACAGAGATTAAGGTTTTAACTACTCAAAGAGGAAACAATTTCATTTGTGGTTATAAATAGACTTCAAAAGGAAATACTATTTTTTAAATATTTTTTCTCTTAATGGAGAATAAAATACTTGGCTCTGTATATAACACTGAAAATCTATGTATTTCTCGGTTCTTGAGCTTGCAATTTTTGCTTATTGGTGACAGTATTTAGCAGTCTACAGCTGCCTTTGACAAAGTGTATTATGAACCAGTATACAGCCCATAAGTTTTCTCTGCTTAACAAATAGAAAAGTCACCAAAAACATGAAAAATTGTTCAACATTGGTAGTACAGACTTGCTGAGACACAATAGATTCTTGTGTACTGTCAGTTCTCTACTCTTGAGGGTCCCTTCTAACTGCTACCTTGGCATACATCTCAGGTACATCTCCTGACTGCATCTCCACTTATTGTAGTTTTTCATATGATAAAACCTGTGAAAAAAGATATATAAGTGCCCCGTTGAGAGCACATGAATGCTGTGTTAATATTGTTACCCAAGAACACAGTGAATTAAGAAGCTTTCTAGCTTTTCTTTAATTATACCAATGCAGTTTCTACATATCAATTGGAGAGCATGAGGCAGTCCCCTGAAGATACCAAAGAGCTGTGTTGTGTGTGGTGGTAGTTCAGAGTACACTGCTATGATCAGCACAGCAAACGGCTTCATTCCAAACACATCGAGTATGTCATGGATGCAGTGTGGCTCTTACAGTTTGCTTTTAATTTACCCTTTTACTAACTGTATTATCTTCCCAGTAGAGCTATTTATCAGGGTGGCGATTAAGTAGAGTCTACTTTTCATTATGTCTTTTGAAAAATATCTAAATTAGGATGATCTAAAACTCCAACAAATTATGGGTACTTCAGTTGCTTATGTTTGTGCTCCATGGGCAGCAATTTACCCAGTGTTTTTCCAATTCAACTAAATGGGAGACAGCTGGGGGTTAGCAAGACTCATCTTACCAAATCATAGATATTTTAAACAGCTGGCAATAAACTGTAATTTATATCTATAACATAAAATATTTATCCAGAAGAAGTACCTTTAGAATATACTTTAAAGCTGCATCTGAGCTGACATGAAGGAGAGCTTTGTATCTTTTTGCCATGGGCTAGGGCTTCAATTTATAATTAATTTATATGCTGTTCCTCTGAAATGCTGTAACTTTTATTATTAATCAATTTAAATTGAAAGAAGTAGTAGTTCTAAGAATTAAAACCAGACTTCCTTCAGTAATTGAATTCATCAGACTAGTTTCATAAGCAGTAAATGCGACTGAACTCTGCAATGAGAACATCAGTGAAACTAAATTCATGTACATAGGGAGCTTCACAAAGTCTGTATTTCACTCAAAGTCTTTTCTAAACTGTTATCAGTGGTGCTCTGAGGGGGCTGAACAAATGAGTTTTCCAGTGCCCTGACAGTTATGATGGTTGTTAAAAAACTTGACTTCACTTTCCCCCATTTCTGAGTATTGAAAGTTTTAAATGTGCTTCCTTTTATAACCTTTTTCCTCTTTTCTCTCCAAAACCTGGAGATACTCTCTTCAAGGAGAGGCACTGTTACAAGTCTTGAAAATCACTCCGTTTCTGCTCTTTACTAATTCTTGTAACATGTTGTTAGATCTTCATTAAACTCAGTGGGGCAACATAGTTTTCTCCCCTAATTTGATGATTTGGCGGTAGGATCCACGACATATACATAGTGCAAGCTGTAGTAAGCGATCAGAACATCTGAGGGACCATTGTGGCTCAGTGACATTGAATAAAATCAAGATGATTTTGGTTCTTTTTGTAATAAAAGCAGTGCATGTAAGAAGATGAAGGGGTGCACTGAAAAGCTGGGACATCTGTGCAGCCTGCAGGTAAAAAGAGTTGAACAGACAGTAACTCAGAGTAACCCAAAGCAGCAACTGTAGTCTCAAGAAGTAATATCATTCTTTATCTTCACACATATAGGTAAAAGCATAGTTTCCTAATGTTCCAAGCAGTGTTACAGCTAAATTTTTAATATTTCAATGTCTGTTCTGATGTGATAACATTTGTTCAGGTGGGATGGAATACTGTTGGCAGAGTTTGCCACTCCATGTAAAACCTGAAGATATAAAGCAATAGAAACAGACTTCCAGTGGAATTTGCATTCTTTCCTTCCTTGCTTTCTGAGGAGAAGGTTAGTAACTGTTATTATCTGTTAATCTCAAGCACCTGCTTGGTAAAGTTAAGCTGTGCTATTGGTGTGGCACTCACCAAAGAGATGAGTTTCTGTGGTAGCTAAATGCATGTGACAGTCAGATTCTAGAACCTCATCTGCCTGTGACTCCATCAAGGATGAATTAATATCTGCACTATGGCAATACTGTGGCAGAGACTAGAAATTAGTAAATAAATGCATTTGGTGTGTTTGGGGTACTTGGCTTTCAGTCTAATGTTTTGGAACTGTAATGCACTCTTAGCTATCTGCTAAGCAATAGTAAGACACTACTGAATAGTAGTGCTTTTTGAGCTAGTCCAGTCTTCAAATTAGCTGAATTGCTCTTTTTCCCTTTGGAGTTAGTATAAATAATGATTTTGCCCTATGACATTTTCCTCTACTAAATTTCACTTAACATTTTAGCTTTCTATTTTGTTCAGTAATTTCTACTGTAAATTTAGAATATGGTGTTAGGTGGTACAATATGCACATATGCTGCTTAGGCTGAATTTTTAGATCTTATGACCAATGTTTTTATTTTTAATACCTTTCTGATATATTTAAATATTTTTCGTAATGACACAAGAAAGCATTATCATAATTATTATTATTATTAATCAAAAACATGATGTATACTTTTAGCATACCCTTGTTTATCTGAATTTTCCACTGGGAGATTTTCTGTGGTCCAGAAATAATAAAGATAAAACAGCAGCATAGGGATTAGCTACATAATTGGATCCTGTAAAATGTTGATTGACCCAACTTAACAAGATACTTGCCTGTCTTCTGTTATCTTTCTCTGCCTCTGGTCTCCATTTTTTGTGGTCTGTTTTGTTTTCTCCCAGATGTTTGTTGTTTGTTTGTTTTTGTTTGGTTGGTTAGGTTTTGGGATATTTTTTGTTTGTTTTGTTTTACCAGAAGTAACAGGAGTAGAGATCCTTGGGTTCACCAAGCTCTTGTTATATTAAATCTCCCTGGCACTTATATGACGATGAAGTCTAGAAACCCTTCATTGAAACTGTGTAAGTTCTACAGTGTGTAGTACTAAGTGAAAAACAAAGATGTGGTGACACAAATACTGGTTTTGTTAGAAGGTGATAAATGACTCAGTGATTTTTGGAGCTCCTGTATTTATTTAGTGTTAGCTAAAGCATCACTGCATTCTGTGGCTTATTTTGCTTCACCCCAAAGCCCCTCTCCTGCACTCCTGCTTTTCAAGACATAGTAAACATAGTCTTGTGGTTCCTTTCTCAATTCTCCATATATTCTTTAGCATTTCTGTCAAGGAAAGGGCACATTGACAGCATAA
>VZTR01023296.1:7955-26914 GCA_013400775.1 Chaetops frenatus | reverse complement strand
AAAAAAAAAAAAAAAAAGTCAGCCTGTCAGTTCTGACCGAAAATTATACCATAGTGGAGTTCTCTTCTGTGAAGGGACTACGATGGTTTTAGCTCTGCATTTTTGCATTTCCATTGTGCTCTGGTTTTGGCAAGGTGTAAGCTGGACACAACAGGTGAACATACCCAAATGGAATAATCTGTAAATTTTGAACAATTAAATTCTTATAATACTGTCTATTCCCTGTGCATTCTAGTGCCTGCACCCCTGTCACCATGGTAGAACATAATCTCTGAGTTTAAAACTTTGTTGCTTTGAGGTTTTTGGTTTTATTCTATGCATACAGAACTAAAATGTAATATGCCTTGTAATCAATACTCGAGTTGAATTTAGGACTCTGGTACTATAAAATAGCTGCTTGAAGAAGCAGAGATGCATCAGCTTTTTCACAGGAAGCTTTGAATAAGCTAATGAAAGGAGTACACTGTAGCCACTATTTATGTGGTAACAACTGCATACTTGAAAAGCAGATACTAATAGCATCTTCTGCATTAGTTATGCAACAAATCAGTACTTTAAAATGCATATTTAAAATTTAATTTACTTATATGCTAAATTTTGCAAGTTTATAATCTTTGTTTTATTTATAAATCTCAAAAAAAAAAAAAATCAGCAACCATGGCATTATGAACTCTAGATAATGAAGAAATAGTCAAATATGATAAAATAAATTAGTGTCCATACTAGAAGTACATAAAAGTAGAGCTATGCAAAATGTCCCTGAGCTATTTCTGCTTCCTATAAGTGGCTTCTGTAGAAACAGAATTTTGTATTGATCTTAATTTTTCTGTTCTTGTTGAATCCCTTGCACATTTTCCGTTGCACTGCTATCCACACCTCTTGATGCTTCTTTGGGTGACTTAAGCCCATGAAGAGATAGAGTTAAAAGACACCCTCTACATCAAAATGCCAAGGAAAAGGGAAAAGTGGATAAAATCTTCCAATGAAAAACAAGAAAGTGAAGTCATGTCTGAAAATTCTCTAAATGGACTCTCTATGCTGAAGTATGTTAAGATTTAGGCAAGCTGTCCCATCAGCCAGGAGAAAGGTGAGTGGATTTCACTCGATATCTTTTCATTTTCCTTGGATTAGCAATTTTACAATTTCAGTATAAAGGATCTCCATTAGACTTGGTTAAAAAGCTAGTCAAGGGCTACTGCCACAAAATATTTAGGAGTGAATTAATTTCATACAACAATGCCATCACTGAAACTGCAATCTCTCAGCTGCCTCTCAGCTATTTGGCTGTTTTGTCCCCAAACTGCAATATTTCAGTCTGTTCTTAATTTGTNTTTTTTTTTTTTTTTTGCTTTTAGGTATAAATTTTTTCTCATTTCACAATCTGTAAATGTTATTCCCCAACCACATCCAAAAGGCAATATTTCTAGAACTTTAGATTTAATCCAACTACTGGAATATATGTTACAAAGTGCTGTTGATCCAGCTATGAAATGCTAGGTTATGGAGGGCTGCTCTCTTTTCCTGCTTCTGATTACTAGGTCTGATCATTGGGAATACCATACAGCCCTGGTGGCTGAGAACAGAGGTTTTATTTTTACCAAAAAAAAAAGGTTTTCTCATTCCTTTTGAAGGATTTCTTCCATTCCATTGATTTTCAAAGGATTAATTAAAACCTGTGACTGATCAAAGGATCTTGTAAAGTTTTTCCAAAATAAAGTATTTGGGTTTTGATAATAATTTCCTATTTTAACAACATGTTAAACTTCTGACTTCTGTCTGGAGGGTATTATGAAAGACATTTTCCCTTCATTTATATTATCTGATGTTCTTGCTTGCTAGCTAATACCAAAGTATGGGAGTGGAGAATTAAAAAAAAAGTTGAGCTGCTTTTAAATAATTCCCTCCAACTATGGTTTCTAGAGAAATTTAGCTTAGATTTCACCAGCTTTTCTGTCTTCATTGTGAATCAGAGTGTGAAAAGAAACATGTCTTCTCCTGAAAAAACATATGGCTTGAGGAATGAAGGGGTTAATTGGGCAATTTAATTTAAATTGTAACATACTTAAATCTCTTAACTATCATTAGAAAGAATATCTTGGTTATTAGCTGTCTCATTTCTGATTTCAGGATTCAGTTCTCAGGGCTCTCTTAGGGTACCTGTTCTCAACTCCTTTCTCATGATGTTACTTTGTCCTGTGTAGCTCTGTGCTTTAGTGAGAAAATTTGCTTTGATTTATTGAAGCTCCTGTGTTTGCACAAATGGCTGTCTTTTTCTTTCAGATTTTGTCTCTGAAAATGAATGAGTAGATGGTATATATTTAACTTCTGAAGTAATAGTAATCTTTTTCTTACTAGCTAGAAGAAATGAAACATTAATTATAATACTTGCAGTATATGTGTGCAAAAAATTTTCCCAGTTTTGGGTTCTTATAAATAAAAGCTTTTAATTTTGTCACTTGAAATGGTCTCTAATCTTGTTTTGAAGTAATATCAGCTCAAATTTTATTGCTATAATAGTGGTTTCCTGAGTTGTTTCAGAAACAATTCATAAACATTGCCATCCCTTCCAGCCAGTCACAGCAGATTGCCATGTGTGCCCTGCAAATGCTTACCATCCAAATTGCAAACAAGCAATAGCCCAGTGTGGCACCCCAGAAAAGGGTACTCAAACCATGGAACAAGTCTCAAACTGCTGCTCGTGAAAAGCTGTCCTTGTATGAACCACAAGAATCCATTCTGTGTCAAAACAAACAGCAAAACAATTCAGCTGGGTGACAGATTTGGATATCAGCTTCTATTGTTGCTTCTCAAATTGTTTAACATAAAGAAGACATTTCTGCATTTCTCTGTCTGCAGCTGTTTTACATCAGCCCTTTGCTTTCTCTTTCCATATCTGCCCGTTCAGTGTGGACAGAGTGTGGGGCTGAAGGGCTGAGAGTGGTGCTCTGGAGGGAGAGGGGATGTGAGGGGCAGTGCCCCAGGTCTCCTTCTGCCCAACCTGGTGACAGGTAATGCTACCAGGATGGTGTGCTGCCCTTCATTGCTCATCTCTATCAGTAACTTGGCCCTGCCTAAGCTGAAACAGATGTTATAAACTTGGATTTTTCCAGTCCTTTCCCAGGAAAGTAAAAAGGCAGAAAAAAGTCTTGTGCTTGTTCCTTCACTTATGTCAGGCCAGGGCCTTGGCGGTGTGTGAGTGGCACTGTGTGAAAGAGAGTGTTTCTTCTTGGCTTTGGAGGATCTTCCTCTAGCACACTGAAGGGAGAATTGTTCTGTGTAGATGAGTTTTTAAAATTTTTGTTGGCTTAATGTAAACACATGTTGGAGATACTCAGATGTTAATGAGAAATTTCTCCACCCACGTACAGCTTTACAACTGCCTGTGTAGCCCAGAGGCCTAATGTGTCTTAAACTGCAGAGGTTCTGTAACAATCATTATTCTATGTCAGGACAAAATTACCTTGTAGGAGCATTGCATAATGTCTGATATATTAATCATTAGAGATATTTTTGCAGCACTCAATTATATTACGAAGGCTGGGTTATGTTCTGATCTTTCTAATGGTCACATGTAAAGTACTGAAGCCTCCATTATTTTATAATAAGTAATGCATATCCGACAGAATAATGCATTATGCACATCCTCTCCTATATGACTCCAAAGGTCAGCTAGTAACTTGAATATTTTTGTCCTCCAGAACATTTCACTTTAAAGGTTCATTAGAAAGAACGTCTTCTTTCACTATGTTCTAACAGCAGGCTATCACAGTACCAAGTTTGACAATTTTATTTTCTACAAAGTAAAATTGTGTGAGCCATGGCCGTTGCACACATTTACTTACAGTTATCAATTTAAAAGCATTGCAGGATCAAACTAAGCCAGCTTTTACTGGAAGGTATGACAAAAGTAACAACCCAAATGCTGCAATTTACTTTGGGTAGATGGTTCAAATTCAAATGCAATAACAGACACCAACAGACACTGCACTAATTTATGAATACTGGGATTTCCAACAGGTGCTTAGTTCTTAGTCTGATTGCTGTTTCTTATAAAAAATGTACAAGTAGACTTTTATTTTTAAAGTTTGGAACCCTGCAGTAAGCCTTAGCTATTGTCAAAAGATGTATCTCATTTCAAACACATCAAACTCCTGTATTTGGCAGTGGAAAGTATTTTTTCCAAAGTTATTGACTTAAAGTGCAAATATCTTATCCTGTTTGAATTCCCAGGAATACATGCTCATTTTCACAAGCAGTTTAATTTCTGTGGTATTTTAATTACTATCCTATTCAGAAAACACATGCAGAAGTGATGAGAAGAGGCATGTTTTGCCTGTGCAGTGATTGCATGTGCATTGCATCTGTGAGCCACAGAAGACTTGCCCAAAACAGCTGATGGGAACCATACACATGAGGTCCAATTATGTTTAAAGAATCAGCTTAACTTGAAACATACAAGTGCTACCCATATACTCAAAAATATAATCTCATTGTTACAATTTTGCTCTAGAAGGGTGCTACTGGAAAATTGAGGCGGAAGGTAAAGCCTGTACCTTAACAGGCCAGCCTAGTAAGAGGAATAAAAAGGTAGGATAGGACCCAATGTAGTTTTCTCTCCATAGGAGGAGTGCATCTGACCTTTGCTTTCTCAAATGTTTAGTATTTAGATCTGAAGTGGCTGTTTCAAATGCTATACACTCTCTCTGTTGTTGTTGAGAAGCTCCTATTTGATAGAGCTGAATTATTGTGATGGGTTAGTCTGGCAGAAAACTGGCTGGAGGATTTTGTGATAGCTTTGGGGCCAGACCCTAATCAACAGGCCATATGTTTAGATCCTTCTCTAACAGATGATTGTGCATGCACGCTCCCAGGTGCAATGTCATTGGGATTGTATTTGCAAACATAAACTAGTGACATTCAATTATATTCATAGGAAATGTTGTAAAAGCCACAGAGGAAGTAATTTACAACACTAGCACAGTATGCAATTCTTTGCTTATAATCAATTTTTCATTATATAGGAATATGGTATACTATGTTCGTATTTATTTTTCTAATTTGTTGAAAGAGCTGATAATGTGTAAAATTTGTCCCTTTCCAGCAAATGACATTTAAGAAAATAGTGGGCCAAAAGAAATTGCTACTGAAGCAATATCAATATATTTTAATGAAGTTTTAATTAGAAACAAAAACCTGAACCACCAGTGCTTGGGCCAGTTCCTGAGATGCATATTACTCCTTTTTTCTATTGGAGTAAGTACTGTGCTGCCAAAGTGAGGTGGACCCTCCATGCACAACACAGCCCATTGCAGGTTTGCTCTGGCTAGAGTTTGCTGTTTCATTAATATCTGGTTCATTTTCTCTCCTGAGATATAAAAAGATAGTCCCAGCTTTTGGTGATGATTATTCTATTGAAACTAACAAATAATTTTTTTTTGTGGGCTTAGCAAATAACTACCAGGTGGGATTGTTTCTGTAAGTACTCAGATTAGGACCAGTTTCTAGAGACTAATGGCTCAGTGGGCTCTCCACTCTTATTTCAGCTTACGCTAGTACTAAAGTATCTTTTCTTTCAAACATGCAAGGAAATCTCAGGTACTGTCCTTCTGTGGTGGGGTGTATCTGATGGTGGAATTTGTAAGTTTGTCAAATCAAAAATATTGTCAGCAACATATTCAGCCTTTGAGCAGTTCTTATAACAGAAATAAATAAATGAATCATATTACTAATGAAATTATTAGTTTAGTAGGTAGTAAATTTATTCAGCTACTTTGACTTTATTTAACAAGTTGTTATGCTCTTTTAACTTGGAGGGCTCATGAGGCCCCTTAAAGATAATGCTGTCCAAGCACATGTTATGTGTCTGTAAAGAGCTAGTGGCTAGGAGAGTCAATTTATCAGCACTGAGCCTGCATGAGGGATCATACTCTGAAAATGGGTTCAGCTGTAAGTTTGGATGTGGTATTCTACAAGACATGAGATGTTCTGAGGGAGAAGCATTGCATATTGCAACCCAGCTTGAGGGGAACAAATGGCTAGCATGGGCTTGGAAATGGTAGCACGGTCTGAAAAGCTGATAGGCTCATGCAGACAGATCTCCATCTACTCACACATACTGGCTGTCACTTTTCCACATGGTGAATATTAAGCCCAAGAAAATTTAAATCAAATGAAGAAAAGTGAATCAAGTAAGTACTTACAACTAATAAGACTGTTCATATTCTCTTGACAAAATAGTATTACATGTTCTCTCTCTTTTTTGCACTTCTACATTTTCCAGAAGACTTATGTGTTAAAACTGGTGCATTTTACCAGGTGTTATATCTAGTCATATTAGATAAATTATCTAATTTCTTTTTTCCAAATTTTATATTTTCCTGTCTGATTTAACAGCTTTTACCTTACTTTTCAGTAGTACCAAAATATATTGTTATCCTTTTCTTTTTATGTGATGGAGTGGCAGAATGGAAGATTCCAAAAATAGGTAGAAAAATAGGCTCAGGCCTACATAAATACATATGAAAATTGGGAAAGTGCAGTATAAGTATAAATTAATGCTGTAAGGGAAAAAAAGGGAATAAAATATTAATATAAAATAATAGGAAATTATATTTGGCCCTCTATTTATGAACCCTGCATGTTGCTAGTCTGTTATATCATGGCTTTTGTTCTCTGTAAAATATCTTTTAGACTATTTCAGAGTGAATTTTTTTTTGCAATGAACAGCATATGATTTATACAGCAATTCATAGATGAAACAGCAAAACATTGAGACAATAATGATTTCTAAATATTCATACTGGAAGGTTTTATTGAAGTTTCTTTTTCCATTGGAAAAATTTTATTTTAAATTACAAGTACAATTTAGGAAAGTTTTTTCTCATTTTGTGAAATCACATACATGTCTTATTTAATACTCCAATTGAAAGCAATGGACATAAGTAAATTTTTGCCCTCAGAGGACCAAGCTTAATGTACCAGCATGGAGCTTGTTATGGTGTCTTGATCCTTTGTGGTATTTCATCCTGGTGAAAGAAATTACTTTCAACTGAGACTCAAATGTATCCTGCCAAACAGACAATAGTGATTGAATTGAGTATTAAACATAAACTGCACAAAAGATATCAAAGCTTTATTTCTCTTAAGTTTGTTTATAACTGCAAACACAAAAAATGGTTAAAACTAAAACAGCAGATATATTTTCTGGGATTCACTAAAATATAAATTAACTGTACACTCCTGTATTTATAAATTAGAATAAATTCTCTGACAGTGTTTAAATGATGGTCATAAAGCTCAAAGTTACCAGAATAGAGCATCAAGTCTTGATAAACATTTGTCTACCCTGCAGCTTCCGAGGCAAACAGATGACAACTATATTTAGTGGAGTTGAGCCTTTATTTTCCAGTTTTAGTCAAGAAATTGGACAAGGCCAGGGAAACACAGGTTGAAAGCTGAGAGTAATCCAATCCTTACCTTTGCTTCTGAAATCTTGCTAGTTTTTGATTGCCATCTTATAGTATTTGAACTGCTCACTTAGGAAATTACATCTAGTAGAGCAAATTGAAGGCAGGTGCAGCTACTTATCGTGTGCAGGCATAGTCACCTCTTTGCTGAAAACATGCAAATCAAATTTGGAAGTAATACCACTGGCTCTGCAAACCATGGGATCAGTTAAAAGTTTGACAGGGAAGAATGTATGTTTGTGACATGACTTGACCCATGTTCCAAGGGCAGCATTGAAACCATAATTCTACTCGGTGGAGCCATAGATCAATGAGAAGATGGTCTCATAAAAAAATTGTGTCAGGCAAGGTCATCTTCCTCTTGTCTGACTTCCTGGCCATATAAAAAGCAACTCGTAAAATGTTCACTGTATATGCTCTTTGAATGTCTCTTCGAGCAAAAGAGATTGATGACTGAAAAAATAATCACAGCAGTTTACCCAATGAATAAATGCTGAATAAATCTTTCTGCTTAAAGGATGACCATGAACAAATAGCAAAGTATTTAAAGTTAGTCTTTATTTGATATTTTCTGAATAACTTTAAGAATAGCAAATCCATTCCTTTCTTAATGCTTCCTATTCTTTATTGATGTTGTACTGCAGATTAGTTGCAAGTGAAATGTGTGTTATTGATTCCCCTTCAGATGAAGTATAACATTTCAAGTCAGGTAGGATTAGCATACCTTAGTGTTGTGATAGATGTGCTGTTTACAGTATCCCTCATGCTCCTATGGCAGCTAAACCAGGTGCTCAGAAGGGCTTCACCAGCAGGAAAAGCACAGCCTGAATGTCAGGGAATGCCCCTTCTGCCCCAGTGTTGGCTGTGCTGCCAGGGCTGGACAGGGCTGCCCACTCCGGGCTCTGTGTGCAACACATCTGCTGGGGCAGCTCCAGGGACCTGCCAGGGACACCCAGCCTGTAGGAGGAAAACAGCAGGCAAATAGCAGAGAAAGAACATTTTTTATTTCAGATGTGTCTTTTGGCCCATACACCTTGAGACTGCTTCATAGAAAATGTGTGCAGGCCATGCCTTTGTAATGCCATGCAGAAAAGTTTAAACTTATTTGGGTTTTCCTGCACTCTTGAGAATGTGTACCTCTGTCTCATTGGATTTTTCATTTTGCAGCTCTGGCCAGAGGGTTTGGAAATTCTGTTGTATTGTTCCCTCTAAAATATAGTACTATTTTATTGGGAAATTTTGCATGTGGGTTTAAAATCAATTTTAATTCCACATATTTTGGTTTTTTAATGCCTAGATTTGTCTGCCTGATTCAGTAAAATCTTCTGTTTCAGTCTGTCAGAGTAGTGGCTAGGCAGGGCACAGAGCAGGACCATACCTGGGCACTGAGAAGGGACAACTTTTTTTTTTCTTTCCTCTGCATTTTAGGCTTCAGTTCTGAAGTACCAAACTCAGACTGGTGTGACTGAAAATAATCAAATCTAACTGAATAAAAAGCATAATAAAGCCATAAAATATTTTCTTTGCTAACATGATCCACTACCTTTCTACCAAGGTATCATAAATTCAAACCCCTCACTTAGGATTATCACAAAATTAGAAAGGCTACTTCAGCACTCATCTTTACATTTTTGTTATAGAACAGGTTTCAGAGTCTCCAATAGGTAAATAATACATGATAAAATCTACTGAAGATATGGAACCCTTGACTAGTACTTTTCTTTAAATATTAAACATTATTTTTGAAGTTGTTTGAACTATGTACAGTTTCACACAACAATTTTCCTGTTAGAAGGGAAATATGCCATCCTCAGCCAGTTTTTTGTTTGATGTCCACGAATACTAACACTATGTAGAATCTCTTATTAACTGTAGTAGTTCGGAATAAACTATATGCAAGTTCCATAATTATTAAATTCTGAATGAAGGGAAAGGAAAAACTTTTGAGCTAGAGTTGCAAACTTTGTGCTTGTTACTTGCTAATGCCGCTCTCAAAACCATCTGCTTTTTTTTTTTATTCATTGCAAGATAACTTAGGCATCCACAAAATTTGGTGTTCTAAACATAAATAGACAAATCTCCCTTTTTAAATTAAATATTGAAAAAAAATTCCTACTATAAAGCTTCATTTGATATTGCTGAAGGGGCTTGTAGGGCTTTCCCTGTTCCCCTACCTGGTAGTCGGTCTCAGCCTCTGAAATCTGAGGATAAGTTCTTCTGGAAAATGGAGTTAGGACAAAGAAAAAATAAGTGCTATAAAGAAACTTTCTGTAAGATATGTGGCTTAATAAAAGCTTCATTTCAGCAGAGTACTACAGCAAACACATGCTGGGCTTCCAACCATCCCCTGTCTCTGAATGCTTCAGTGACACAGTCGTTTAATTCAGGGGTTTTATGTGCATCCAGCAGAGGCTGTCTATTATATTGATTTTAGAAATTTCCTATTACAATATTAAATTTCTTTGTCATATCTAAATGGTTGGTTCTTCAGCTATTTCTCAGACAAAATTCTTATTCTTTGGAAACTGGAAAAACTCCAGAGCATAGTTTATTCATACTTTTGGAGCTGGATTCATTATTAGTTATATTTATAATGAGTGTACATTATTTATGCAATGAGATTTATGGAAAACAGATTAGTGTATCAATGGGGATAGAGAAGGGCTGCCATTCTAAATATAGCCCAAAATCTTGGTTGAATGCAGAACATAGTGAAAATTAAGTTATTTTGTCAGACTTTCATAAAATTAGGCTGAGTACCAACTACAGGGATATGGAATACTTTGTTTCAGTAAAAGGAAAGAGGTATTGATTTTAATGATAAGAAGAAAGAGAGCTATTTGACTGGAATGTAGATTCACCATGATGGGATATTTGTACAATTGTATGCAGACTGATAGATGTAACAACTCTTAGTGTGTCTCTGTGGGTTTGGTCTTACAATTGTGCTTCAGAATGAGTTTGTTCTTCTGTGCTGATTGCTGATCTCACATTTTACAAAAGATTCCTTCCTTATGCCGATTGTGGGGTGCTCAGATGCTGCTCTGCTTGTGCATTGTGAATATGTACAATGTGTAGGAGAAGCAAGTAATGGGGTCTGTGTCAGAGGATCCAGTACTACTGAAATATGGGTTGACATGCTAAAATACCAAGGAGAAACAGAATGTAAGTCCCAGATTGCACTGTGTGTGTGTTGCTCTATATCCTGTACACCAATAAAGTTTCCATCACTGCTTCTAGGACACAGATAGGTAAAATAGAAAAATCATCATACATGGACTGTCATAAATAGCACAGACACATTCCCTTACATAATTTGGCAGGTAAAATTGATATACAAATGCCTCTGAAATTGGTGACTTAGGCTGTTGCATGTGTCTTTGTTGCTAAGAAGAGCCTGTGTAGTAGATGCCGTGTGTAGACCCGCTAGTAATGGAGTTAAGAACATGTTTTGGGATTCTTTTTACAGAAAATCCTGACTTGATTAATGTGTCCTTGCCTTTAAAGCCAACCCCTGAGAATGACAAATAGGTGATGCAAAGGAAAAAGCAAACTATTGCACAGAAGAAAATACTCAGCTGGGAAGGGGTAGGAGGGTTGAGTGAGAAAAGCCCCTCTGCAACTGAGTTACTCTAGGCTAAGCCAAGTAGCTTGGCAAAAGTACATGCACAGCACCCAGATTTTGATATCTGTGAAAGTAATCAAACAAAAGAGATGATATTGTGATTCCAATGCAATAATTAATGCTAACAAGGTTAAGGGAGGACAGATACACCTAATATATTGTTTTTTTCTCTTTTAATAGAAGATAATACCAGTTCCCAAGCTGTTGGTAATAACACTAAGAAATGTTATGCCAGTAAAACCAGCTGGGGAAGAGGCTGGTATCATTTGAATTATGAACAGGACATGGAATGTGTATGACTGGACTGTCATCATCTGCCTCTGATGTGTACATTGCTGTACATTTTCCTTATTTAAACTAATTTTTTAAAATTATTTTTTCAACAGACAAAGTATGAAAAGAAAGGTTTGGATCATTCCTATTCCTTCCATTTCCTGATTAATCACAGAGAATCAGTGAGTTACATGGCAGCAATAGGAAGTACAACTTCTTTGACTAGAAGGAATGGGCACAGGTAAAAAGCTGTAATATGAGTCTCTGCCTTAAGATAAATTTATTGAAAAGACATTGACAAACTTTATAAGAGAGCATTTAATCTCAAATTAAAGTATGATTAATTTGCATTATTTTAAGAATAAATTAACTGAAGTATTTGTGTAACTTTATTATAGACATTTGAAATTAATCTTTTGGTAAAGCACTTTTTAATTCTCCTTTGTTCTCATTATTTTGGCTGCTATCCCCCTCTGTGCCTTCTTGGCCTAGAAATGGCTTGCAGTGTCTATTCCTCCTGCTGCTGCTGTTCTGTTGAGCAGTACATTTGCTGCCTCACTTGTACAGTCTCTTCACAGCTCTTTTCATAACCAGTTCAATTATAGCATGCCCAGATATTTTTTTCTTGAGTAGATTTCTAATTTTGGAACTTTCAATCCCCAGCCAGTAGAGTAATGAAGACTCCTTGGTCTTGTAACTGATATTCAAAGTAAGAGAGTTTGCTAGTAATTTTATGTATTCACTGTGGACAAAAACTCATCCCATGCCAAAAGGCCTGCAGAAGGCCCCATCATTCCTAAAGCCCTCAGGGCCTCATTCGTCACTTCATTTTATGTCAGCGTAAATCACACTGGAGAAATACAACTGTGGATCAGTGAATTTAATTCAAGTACTAAATCTTTACTGAGAGGACTTTATGTGGGTCAAGCACAAGGAAAATGGGAAAACAATTTCTACACTGTGAACCTAGGTTCAAAGAGTGACATTTCTGCATTGCTGCTGCACTTGCTGCTCTGGACTAACAGGGACTGGTACACTGTGCCACTTGCATAGAAATTTGGGTCACTTCATATTTAATGGAGAATCTCTGACCTATTTCTAGCTTTTAACACTGGACTGTGTTGCTCCTTGAAGACCCAAGAATGAGAAACCACCTCTGTGGTGCATGAAGGTGGAGAAACCCCTTTCATGCTTAGCCCTCCATTTTATTCATCATCTATCAATGTGAATAGTAAAGTATACCTGTGTGTGCCCTTAATTGATACTAGCATGCAAGCCAGCTCTTGGAGTGAGAGGTGACTTTTTAGGTGCACCTCTGGACCACTTTCACTATTAATAGTAACATTTTAAAATTATTTTGCACAGACTGCAGTAGACAAGAATTTGGTCATATGAAAAGTTGCAGTATTGCCATAGCAACACTGTTTACTGAATGCTCTGATTAAGGCAAATGAATGGCAAAATAAGTAACAGAGCTATGGATGAGCACTTTAAATAAACTTAAATAAAATAATAAAGAGCAATAGCAAATGGACACATATAATCAATGGTTTTAGTACTTCTAAGGTAATTCAGAGTGGACTGGCTTTGCAAAGATCAAAATCCCTTCATTTAAGATTGCGACATGTGAACCGAAATGAATGATCAAAATTTGTTGGTGTCAAGGCTTTACAAAAAGTCTGTTGCACTTCTGAGTAGACCTTACAGTGTTTTATAAGCTGTATGGGAAGATGTTATTTTCCCTAAATATTTTTTAAAAATATTGCAGAATATCTTGATAATTTGCATTAAATCATCTGCTGCAGTGGAGAGTGATATTTCTAATATAGTTCTAGTTTATGAAACTGTTTCTGAAAGATCAGAACTGAACAATCTGCAGAACACAGATCTCCATGAATAACCAAACAATGTGTCCTCACAGGGTGCTTTTTGCAGCAGCTTCGAGCTGTAATTCATTAGCTTTCAGGCATGTTCCAGGTAATGCTCTAAAGGGGAGTATAGGGAGAATTAATAAACTCCATTTAAAAAAAAACAACCGAAGCAGAAAATCTAGAAATAGCAAAAGCCATATCTGCATAGTTAAACAAGTATAGTATTTAAATCTTCAAAATAACAGACAGGGGAAATCACTGACAATTCTATAAAATGAGTTGGTCCTGAGGTAAGGGCTTGCCACAGAAGCCATTGAAAGCCTGTGAAAACAAGAGTGTCCATCTACTGAATTTAGCAGCCATACAGGAAGTCAGCATTCCACTTACTGTCTGTATAGGAGACATGGAGGAAGACATTGTGTGCTGAAAAAGAGAAGGAAACTCAGAAAAAAGAAAAATGCCAATTAACATCAGGATTTTGGGATTTCTCAGGAGTCAGGAAGACTCAGGCTCTATGGGGTAGTTTCAAAACTGTATGCCAACAGAGCCTTCAAATTACACTCACTCCCTCTAATTAAGAAAGCCAAGTGTAACACAACAATTGGTAAATTTAGGGCCAATGTTAAAATCTAGACAAAAAAACTACCATTACTTTGGCATGAAAATGAATGACCATCTGTATACTAGCAAGAACATATATCACTTGTTTTAAGACCAGCAAAGAAAACACAGCATGCAGAACTTAGTTGCCACTTCATTACACGAAAATATGCCACATATACTCATATTTAATATGAAAATCATGAACTATTTTGCCAATTAACACCCTCCTACTTAATCTAAGACAAACATCTGAACATTCTTTATCCAAAGCTGTCCTGCCTAACACTGTGTTGAGAAAGCATCAAATAGATAAAAGACTAATTTCAAAATCCTGTTTGAGTGAGACTTAACAATTAAAATCACCAGATAATGCAAAATATGCATACACAATCTGCAATATCCACTAATTGCTGTTAATTCTCATTTATATTTGAATAAATTACTTCCTGTAAGGACAGTCACCACTTTCAGGGCTAATATTTCTTTTTATCAGTTGGTGAAGCCACTTGTCCAGAGTTAAGGTAGACGAAACACTTTTGCTATCTGAGAAAAAGTATTGGAGTGAAGAACCTGTGAAAGGCACATGTATGTCTGGATATGGCATAGCTCTGAGAGGTATAGAAAAGAAGCAATTCTTGGTACTGATTTTCTCAGAAAATGTTACCTTAAGCTCATACCACATCTTGGAGATGAGTACTGATCCTCTGAACTTAAAACAGAAAGGGATCTCTTGTGCTGGAGAGGCTGGGGCCAGTCACAGTGGCGAGGCAAGAGGACTTCAAAGAACACAGCACTCTAGTGCTAGAGCCCAAACTTAAATACCTGCTGCATGCTTAGTTGGGCAGAGGCTCTGCAAGCCCAGGCATGATAATTCCTTGGAAAAGCTCTGCTTTCATGATCTCTTTAAGCCGCAGTATCAGAGAAAATGGGCATTACTTTTGCAAGTCCATAGTTTTGGAGCCACGTGAGTATTATTTCACCTCTGGAAGCAATAACGTAGTGGACTCTTTCCGTCATCTTTATTAACAAGATGGTGTTCCAGCCTTGTTACTCTCTTTCTCACTGCATCTTTTTTATCAGAGAGGGTGAATTCAGCCCTTATTTAAAATAGGGTCCTGCACAGCTGTGTATTCACATGGTCTAACATACTGGGAGATGAAATCATTGAAATTCCTTTTAAACCCCATTGCTCCATAAAATTCATGCTTATTCAGGTAGCTGGAGGTGTGATATAAAGCTGATTTTGCAGCACTTGAGAAAATTAATCTCCCCTCCTTTGTGGGCAGGGGCAAAATAATCAAAAGAGTGATTAACAGTGCAAACCAACCAGGGCATGACCATGGACACAGTCCCCAGTGTGGCTCTGGTGGGAGGGTGTTATGTGTCGAAGTCAGCTCCATAATGCAAAAGTGAGCTTTGTTTGTGTTGCAGAGGGTTCCTTTCCTTTGAGGGTGTTTTAACACGTTACCACTGTGTTTGCTGGGATGATAAAAGACTTCTCACCTTCCCCCTTGTCTTTCTTGGTTATCCTGTGTCAGAAAAGCCTTCACATCTATCGGAAAGAGATCAATTTCCAATGTGGTAAGAATTATTCTAAATCCCAGATTTTAGCAGTTTTCTGTTTTTGGTGTTACAGCAGGTTTTTCTCTCTCCATATAAAGGATGAAGTGAAACTGCTTTTTAAAACTAAGAAAAATCTTATTTCTTAGAACAGTTAAAGGCTTTGTCTCAATGAATCAGAAAGAGCAGAAATCTAATTTTTCATTCTTTTCTCTCACTTGCTTTTCCTGCTGCTCCTCATTACCCAGATTGCTGAACTTTTATTTGATGATAGAAAGATCCGTGACCTCACCAAAACAATTTTTGTTAACTCAGATCATTATCTTGTGAAACAAAGTCTGAGACACATCTGCCATTGCTCACATTCTGGGTCACCCTGCAAACATCTGATTATGATTTGATAAACAAAACCAGCCTTCAGTGGATTTTTATCAAAGAGGCTATGAAGAAAACTGGACAACACTGTGGAATTTAGCTGCTTTTAGCCACCTTTTTTGTGCTAGACTATGGAACTGAAGAAGAGCCAATCACTTAAGAAACAAATAAGAAACAATTTAAAGAGAGAGTCTCCATTTTATTAGCAAAAGTTTGACTTTAGGGACAATCTGTTAGAATGTCCCTAAAGATACTCTGTGATTAGTTTTCACTTTGCAAAGCAGCAATTTAATATACTGGCTGCTTTCTTCTTTTGAGTGAATAGGATGATGGGGGTATTTCCTGATCCTCTTTAAAATAAAAGTGGTTTTTAAAATGTAATTCCTATCAGGTTTAATTAAAAAAAACCCCAAAACAAATAGTATAATCGGCATATATATTTCTAGAAATCTGCTGTATTCTGAAGTAGAATTTATTCCATGTATTTTTGCTATGAGCCAGTCTCCTCCTTATATGGTTTCTTATGCTTCTCTATTTGCCTCCTAAATACACCCTTTACACACTCTTGATAATTTTATCTCTTCAGTTACCTATTTGTGTTCGCATTCTTGTTCCCAGGAATGTGAATATTGGTAGGGTTTTTATCTCATATTTCTTGTTCATGAAATCTTCCATTTTGTGAGCAGAGTGTCTGAGACATGTTTTCCATGGAATTTTCGTACATTGTGAACTATAAGTAAAGATTTACATGTTATGTGTGCTTTAATCTGAAAGATTTCAATCCTCTCTTGACTGTGACTTTCAGTATTTTTGTACAAGAAATCCACCTGAGATGTTTTGCCTATAATTTTTCAAGTGTGGCAGATATATCTTGTATGTGAAAACCACATAGAATTATCTGTTCATGGAGAAGAGTTGCATGCTTAATCCCTATGAATTAGTTGTTTACTTAGAGAAGTATTTTGTGACTCAGGTGACTGTCCCTTTGCATAGTAATGAGTATAACAGATGCAGGAACACAGACGAAAGCATGGCTGAATTACATGTGCTTCAGTGTGGGAACTGCAGAAGTGTTTGTTTGTTTGTTTGTTTGTGCAGTTCTCATTCTCTCCTGTTCTAACAGGGAGGGATCTGCAAGCACTTAGTACTTGCAAAACGCCTCCAATGGCAGCTTTTCCATCTGACACGCTGCCTCTTTGCAGGTCTGTTGAATGTTTTACACCAGCCAGCACGCTGGTGCTTTAGCTGAGTGTAAGCAGTTTTACAGGTTTTCTGCAGACTTTTATTACAGCTGTGACACTAGATTGATGGACTATTTCCATCTTGTTCTCTGTCAATTGTACACTGAAAAGAGAACTGACAGTGTGATGGATACATGTGCTGCCACGTTAGAGAGAGAGCTATTGCAATAACAGTGGTTTAAACCCTAAAGTGCCTTTAACCTCATGCAGTTGCCTTTAATTTATTTTAATCTGAATCTAACAAAATCGAACTCTGCAGAGTAGAGAGGTGGGGAGCATAGTGGGTTTGTAAAATAATGTGAAAAAGAGATGACAGTGGTTCTTGGAAGTCCAATTAGGGCAATTCCGTGCTTTAAAGGAAGAAGTCCTCCAGGAAGCTTTCAAACGAGAGAATATTGTTATGCTCTAGACAAAGTCAAAGGTTAGCCTGGCTAGAAAGAAGATGCACTTTCCACTGAGGGAGAAGGGGAAGAAGGGCTTGCTCTGTCACAGCAGGGAATACCCAGGTCTTGCCTGAGGAACAGGATGAACTTGCCAGGGAGCAGGCTTTTGGAGGCTGTGTCAAAAGGAATGCTCTCTGAGACAAGCCAGCGATTCCTTTGAACACGTAAAGGTTTAAGGTTTATTTACTGTTTCAAAGAACGAGTGGTGTCTTCTCTAGAGAGATGAGAGAAACTAAGAGGGAATATTAGCAGTACTGTTTTAACCTTTGAAATGCCATCAATGATTTCGTTAAGTTGGTGGTTTATTTCTCAGCACAAAGGGAGAGAGGAGGGTCCAGGACAGCTGCAAGGCTGTGTGTGCAGTCCTGGATGTGCTTTATCTGTGTGGTGAAGTGAAGAGGCTCGTGTGGGAGTGAGCAGGGAGGGGGTGGCTGCAGAATGTCTTTAGTGTGGATGTTCAGCTCTCTACCTCACACCTTCTGTGATCCCAGCATTGAGATGAGATAGACCAGGATCAGGCTAATGGAGAATGAAACCTATTAAATTAACATCAGCCTGCTAGGACGATTCGAGGGGTTCATTCCTGTCTAAGTAGCTGTGTTATTTAATCCCACTGTTTGTTAAAGTTTCAGAGCACATTTTTCTCTGGTGTGATCCTCAGTGTCAGTTACTAGAACTGAGCAAATGCTACAAGACAGTGGTACTTCAATTTTGAAGGTGATTTCATTCTACTTTTAAAAATTCTTTTGGTGTACTTGGTGCTTTTATTTTGGGGCATAATTTACCTTTTGCTGAAAGACAGTGCAACAGTGATCTCTAACAGGAAGAGCAATGGAAGTGGCCAGTTTGAAGAGAACACTTAGGATGATGTTACAATTGGGAATGAGGGCACATGGAATTTCACCCTTAGGCTCTGTAATCAGACAACTAAAATATGAGTGGTATATTTAGTCAAATTCCTCTTGACTGATTTTTATTTTGTATATGAAACAAATTTCATATGCATACACTCAACACTAATAAGGATTTGAAACTGCTGATTAATACAGGCTGGTAGATATTTTTGATTTATTTGTGATCAGCTAGTAAATACAGAAGACCATGAATTAATTTGATTCACCAATCATTAAAGATTATTAACTTAAATTCTTAGGGTGCTCTAGGATCACATCTATAGTTACTTCAGGCACAGAATTTTCTAATAAAAATATACTTGATGACATGTTATTTGGAGATGATAATGGAATAAGCATGGATTTGACCCATATGGGTGAACTTTCATTTGAATGCCTGTTGATCATGTTCAGTTCTAGTTTCAGTAGATTCAGTTCAGGTGAAGTTAGAACTCTACCTGCTTTTATCAGACCTGTACTTATCGTGGCATGACTAAATACATAGATGCCTTAAATAAAAGATGAGATGCACATCCAGAGTCTTTGAGTAATATTGACAAAAAGTGGAATCGATTGTGAACCAAGCTGATGTTGAAGTGAGATCTTGAA
>VZTR01023294.1:136715-149947 GCA_013400775.1 Chaetops frenatus | reverse complement strand
TCAGGAAGGACCTTGAGACTCTTGAGAGAGCCCAGAGGAGGCACCGAGGCTGGTGAGGGGCTTGGAGCACAAGCCCTGTGAGGAACCACTGAGGAGCTGGGGGTGTTCAGCCTGGAGAAAAGGAGACTCAGAGGTGACCTTATCACTGTCTACAACTTCCTGAGAGGTGGTTGTGGCCAGGTGGGGCTTGGTCTCTTTCTGCGGGCAGCAACTGACAGAACCAGAGGACACAGTCTCAAGCTTTGCCAAGGGAAACAAGTCTCAAGCTGTGCCAAGGGAACAAGTTAGGTATTAGGAAGAAGTTTTTTACAGAAAGGGTGATAAAATGTTGGAATGGTCTGCCCGGGGAGGTGGTGGAGTCAACGTCCCTGGATGTTTAAAAAAAGATTGGATATGGCACTTGATCTAGTTGAGGTGTTAGGGCATGGGTTGGGCTCGATGATCTTGAAGGTCACTTCCAACCTGGACATTCTGTGAATTCTGTGTGAACAGTGTCTACAGAAGAGGATTGCAATGGAGTCTATCTCTTCTGGTTCATGTCACCCTTCAGCAGAGTTCAGTTTGATTTCTATCCCTGGAGAATATTTATAAGGGAAGAAAAACGTGAAGGACCCAATTAGGGACAAAACCCATTAGGGTCTAAACCCTATTCTGTACAGTGCTAAGGAACTTTGCAATGTCAGAATAAACCAACAAACAAAAATTCAACAACAAGGAACCAGTTTTAAACAACACTGGACCCATAAAACACAGAGAGGAGTTTTGACAGTCTTGTGCACAGCATCACACAATGGATTCCAGATTAGGTTAATATATAGGATTTATGCACTGTTCCACTAATATGCCACTGTCTACTGACTTTGGAGGCAGGCTTAGGCAGCTCAGAGGCTTTGTTGGGAGCTAAGTAGCTTAGGCAGCTCAGATGCTTTGTTGGGAGATACTTAGCTGATTTTTTTAGGGAAGTTATTGTCTAATGGATAGAGCAGTTCTCATTCTTCTAAACTGATCTTCAAATATCGCCCAATTAGTCTCCACCATTCTCAGCAACTTGATGACCTTCACACAGTAAGTATTTTCTGTAAAAATGCAATCCCACTATACTAAAACACAAGCCTGTCCAAAGATTTAGATTGTTGTGTATTTCTTCCTTTACCTCTATTATGGAAAAAAGCAAATTCTATTTCAGGCATTATGGTTAAAAAAATATATTTCCAAATTTGTGCCAACCTGTGAATAATTTTTTCAGTTTTCCAGTCAAATGCTTCAGTGAAGAATCATTTTCCTAAAGTTGGAGCAACAGTCTTTTATTTAATTACTTTGTGATGTGCTATACTATTCAGGTATTTTTGATAAGTAAGACTTGTAACATCTTTACCTTTCTCATTGTTTCTTGTTCAAAAAAGAGTAATCATGATTTAAAATGGGATTGTCATCATATAAAAATAGTCTGGTTTTCTTAGGACATTTAGCAGTTGTTTGTTTTCTTTCACAGACCTACTTGGAAGTAAAACAAGAGGAATTAAGTGAAAGCAGGAAAGCAGTTCCAGCAGTGGGTCTGGATCATGTGGTACATTTGGTGTTATTAGAAAGGACCAGTATAAAACTGAGCATGGCATGATTTTGCCCCAGTATTTACTTAAGAAGACAGAGGGAGTCAGTAAACAGGAATGGGTCAAATACATTTATATATTCCTAGGGGTAGAAAGGAATAACAACTTTTTAATCATTTCTGGTTTACCTTGGTTGTCAGATGAACTTTCAGTTGCAGGATCAGTTGCAGTTGGTAGTTGCACAAAGAAAGAAGTCAAAATAAACAGTGAGGAGTCACAAGAGGAAGGAGCAGTCAGCAGAGGGAGGAAAGATCTACTTGAGACCCTCAGGACATACAATCTATGCTTGTTCCTTGCTCATTTCTGGCCAAGGGCTGCATTTTTGGGCTGGCTAAATCACGCCATTTCTGTTTCTAAAACTACACTGTACAGAGACTCACCTTTGAATGGGTGTTTTAAGTTTCTAGGGCTTTTTTTGACAAAAGTCTAGAAAACATGTTTTATGTAAAAAAGAAAAACAAGTTGGCGTCATGACTTGTTTCACTGCATATTTCAATATTTACCATTTTATTCTTCTTTATTTGGCATCATTACTTGAATAAATTTAAGAGGTTTGTTTGGAAAGGTTCTTAGACTCCTTACTTATTCAGAGTGATTCAGAAAGCTTTCTTAACAACTCATCAGCTTTGGGACTTTCACATGCTTCAAGAACCTTTCTTCAATCTGTGCAGGTTTGCTGAGCTGAAATTGCTTGCTGAGGGCCATGATCCAATTCCTGTTGAAGTCAATGGAAGTCACTCCAATTATTTCAGTGGAAAAGGATCCAGTCCATAAGTCATTGACTTCTTGATGTTGTTCTGCAAGTGCTGAATCTCTCTAAATGCAAAAAGCACATTCAGTAGCGAGGAACAGGCTGTTATGGGGCTGAGGGAGTGCAGAGTGTATGTATACAGTATTTAATTAAACACATCATTCTATACTGCCATAAAGCATTTCCCACATTAAGTGTTGTTCACATCTCATAGGAGATTTAGGGTTTTGAAAACCCCCACAAAATGTCCCAGCTGTTCTATAGACAATATCTTATAGTACTTGTCACTGTGTGTAGGAAGGGTAATTAACTTAAAGAACATTACATTTCACTGCCAAATGCTAAATGTCAGTATTATAAACTTCTTAACGTAAACATCACATTTAGGAACAGTAGGAGAGATAGAGATATTCTTTGAAAAGGTATTTCACTAAGGGACTCGATGGCCCAGGCAACTGTAACACGATATTTTAAAGTCATCTCTTCCAATTCTATAGTGTCTAACAAATCAGTAGGATCTCACTGTGGTGGGAGGTAGTTGAGGACTTAATGTGGTAAATCTGACTGCACACAGAAGCAGTCCTCTCTTTTCCTAGTCTCACACTATTCTTCAGAAATAGTCTATTTCCTTGGTGAATGCCATGTTCTTGAAATGGTTGAAACATGGGATTTCTGTCCAGTGAGAATTTTTTTTTTAATGTATCCCATTTTATAATGAAAAAAAAATATATTTTGTAGTCTTAAGTAGTTTTCTGCTTTTTTGTGTGGTGTTTGGGTTTTGGCTTTTTGTTTTGTTGGGGTTTTCTGCTTTGTTTTTCTCTATTTATTTGCTTGTTTAAAATATAATCAGCCTTCCATGGTATTGCTCTCTAAAATCAACCTTGAACTTACACTTTTCAGCTATTTCCAGGCTCTCTCTTGTTCCAAAAATGTTAACTGATCTTTCACAGCTTGTGAAAGGTTTTGGCAAGTTAAATGGAGTTGAGTATTTCAGAGTCAGGGAACACTCTGGCTATAGGAAATCCACATGTCAGACAGAGCTACTTCAGACTCCAGATATCACTGACACAGAGGCAGAAGAGTAATTAAGGAACCTCTGCTCCAGCAAAAGCACTTGGGGCTTGAAGGCTCCTGACTCTGCAAAAGCATGAGGGCAGTCCATTGACACAATTTGGTGAACCTCTCCCAAACATGAGGATTCTTAAGTCTATTATTCAACAAGAGCTAAACTGGGTTAGTTTAAACTGTAAATCACTTCTCTGAAAATGAAATTACTTAGAAATTAATTTCACTGGGAAAATGTCCAGGCAATTCTGATATGTTTAGCCTGTTCTATTATGTGTTCTTTGCTAACTTTATAGGATTAAAGAACAAAAACTTCTGTGACCACCAAAACCAGCTTTCAACCTTAGACTGACCTTGCCTTATTTTCCAGTATCAGACCTTATCAGAATTCAACAATGGAAGTGCGGATGGTTTTTCTGAACAGATCTTCCCTTCTAACTGAGCAATTCTGACTTCTTGTCCAGTATCTCAGAGTGCTTTACATAGAGGGCAAAGAACTTCGACCAAAAACAATGACCAAGATGCAGGGAAAGAATAAAAGGAAGAAAGAAAGATAAGCATGGAAGAACAAGCAAGGTTCTGAAATAATTGGATTTGTCCATAGTGGCAATAACAGCATTTATACAGAAGGAATTTCAACCTCACTTGGAAATCTTTGATGGAAAATTGATATTATTTTGCAAGTCTGATGCTTTGATTAGATCCTCTGCCTTCTGATTTTGAAGTCGTCAAGCCAAAAAAAAAACAACAGAAAAAAACCCCACTATGCTGGGGACTATGCCCCACTGCACTCCATGTATATTTTGTCAGTGACTCTTACAGGAGAGGTTTTTGTCTTATTATTACTTGCTCTGAAAATTCCCATTTCTATTGTTCCATGCAGTTTCTGAGAAGCAGTCTTAAACCACAAATCATCAGAATTTCCCTTCAGTTGCATAACAGCACGAATAATAATCCTTGGTTTGCAGTGATCTCTTTAAAAGGAGGGAACAGTCAAAGGCTTGGGTCTGTATTTTGCATTTCTTTCTTTCTTTTATTTCATTTATTAAAATTCTCACTGCTGTCAGGATTTTGAAAATGAGAATCCTGCCTACTGACAACACATTCGATTATTACTGTGACTTTTTCATGGAAAAAATTCAGGTGTATTTTTTTGTATTTATCCATCTGGAGAAAACCTTTTCTCAGCATCATGACAATTATTTATGAGATGAAAATTACTAAGTAGTTCATCTCATTTTTCTGGCTGTCAGTTTTCTTCACTGTCTTTTTCTCCTTGTAGAAAGTGAAAGTGTTCAATACGGCTTCCAGTTCTTTCCTTAAGACCAAGTACAGAAGAAATTACTAAAAATCCTTTATCTGAGTCTGAAAATGTCTGAAACTGTTGACAAAAATTTGTCTTATGAATTTCTTGTCACTACAGAATTTTTATACAAAAGAGGCTCTGAAACAAACTTCATGCTGATACTAATGTATATAAATACCTTTTAGCATTTTGAACTGATTTGTTAAGGTTTTATGCAAATATTTCTGAAATTAGATGTTTTGATTACAGAGACAACAGAGTACATCATAATGAAAAGATAGAGCTTTCCAGATTTATTAATTGCAAAACACTGACAGAAAAAACTGTACTGATAAAATGAATTTTAAAATATGGCACAAAAAAAAAAAAAAAAAAGAATAATGAACTTGAACTCTCTCTTTTAAGTGTTAGTAGAATATCTATGAAAAGGATCTTTCAATTCTGAATAATACATTCCCAGTAAAATTTGCCCACTGAAAGCTAAACAGTTTCTACACAAGTATAAAAGCTTTTGGTCCTAACTATAATGTTACATGGCAAATATTCCAACTGGCAAAATTTCTTGCCAAAATTCTCGTTATTTGCTTACTGATAATACAGGACCAAATATTTACAATAACGAAAAGCCTGGGGTTTTTTTAAGATCATTCTTTGTAAAAGATATCACTAAAAATAAGAAAAAAACTTAACTGATTCATGCTCCTCTAGGAAATTTGAGAATTACAAGTATGCATCAGTATGTAAATACCCATATATTTGATGTCCACATGCATTTTCTACTGGTCCTATCAAAACATAGCTGCTGATTGATGTAGGAGCATAAAAGTTTTTCTAGCCACAGAGAAGTAGTCATCTGCTTTATAATTAATGACAACTATCTTCAAAATTACTTCCTTGTTTAAAAAAATGATCACACTTTTTGGGACAGAATCAGTTTCTTTTTTAATAGCACAGCTATTATCTGGCATATTTATTTTAGGTCTTAAAAATTACCAATGGGATTACACACTTCTGATCCCTTTAAAAATCAGTGGATATCTCTGAAAATCTTTCAGGAGTATGTTCACAGAGAATTTATGTTTCATTGTCATGGTTTATGGGAAGACTTGGATGCCCACAGTATATATCATAGACATTGCCAAAAGGCAGCATGCACCCACTGATATGCTCTATTGTCCTCTATGGAAGTAAATAAGTAAGAGACTTTTAAAGATATGCTGTAGAAATAGTTTTATGTTCTAGAAACTTTTGAGGAGACTTTGAGCCCCAAACTGTAGTCCTCGGGGTTTTTTTGTTTGTTTTGTTTGGTTTGGTTGGTTTTTGTTTGATTTTTTGTTGTTTGTTTAGTTTTGTGTTTGTTTGGTTGGGTTTTGTTTGGGTTTTGTTTGTTTGTTTGTTTTCTAAAATAATCCCTTATAAAATACGACAAAGGGGATTTTCTTTTCCAAGTTAGAGAAATCAGTTACTCCTAAACACGTGTAACTTCATTCCTGTAAGGGAAGCTTCTGGTAGTTTTCTTAGGCTTAAGTTACCATAATAACCAACTAAAGGCAAAGACAGTAAGTATTAAATTTTTGTCCTGAGAGTGCCCATTTATCAAAGTGAGTTTTCCCAGGAACACAGGCCACTGTGAAATACCTTCTCATTTTATTTCCCCTATATATTAAATTTTCTTTTCATCATAAGTAGACTTAATAATAACAAACTTATGCATCTACTTAAATGCTTTACAAGACTGAGGACCTCTTCACCCCCCATTTAACCTGAAAGGAATTCAGGCAAATCTGAAATACTCAGAGAAAGAAAAGCTGGAATCAATAGGGTTCTTTGCTTTCACACTGTATAAATTTATGCTGAACATGGGCACTGACATTTCGTTCTTAGCTGTTGTCACACAATACTGCATAGCAGATCAAATGCAGCAATTAAAAATGTTTTGAAACTGCAACTCCTACTCCATAAATTACCGCAGTCTTTTGTTAGAGAACAACTGAGTCAACTTCCTGTTTGCACTTAAACTATTCACAGCTTCAGCCGATGTCCTGCAGTGTCTTTTCCAAAGGTCACACCACAGTTTTCGATTCACACATTTGATTAAAAATATAAGAATCACAGTGTCCTGGGAAATGATCTGCAGTAAAAATAGATCAAACTACCTGCTGTTTCCAGAATAAACCAGGTTCTGTCTCTTTTCCCCTTTCAGTTAGCATTGCAAAAAGAGGAGGTTATACGCATGTCTTAAGAAATCATATTGATAAACTAGGGAATTAAAAGGGAGATACTCGCTTTAGTATTTCTATTTTTTTTAGAGCACAGCTTCTGTTATTGATAAAAATACGCTTGGTTTAAAATATGGGTAAGGAAAACCAAGGGGCAGAAAACTAAGAGCACTTAGATTTTATGAGGACCAAGATCTCCTTTCATCCTCCTTCAACTGTTGCAACACACTTTCACACAATTGTCTTCAGACCATGTTGTCATAACTTTCCTTACCATGAAGAATGTCCTCCCTGAAGTTCTATTTGTTCTATTTAATGAAGTTATTATGGAAGAGACTTTGCAGACTATGCTGGCTTTTCTTTCTCTCGAGTTCATGTCCCTCAGCATGTGTGGTAGGATAATTAAATGTCTATTTCTTTTATCAATAGCCCTAATCCTTGGTGTCCAACAACCAGAAATTTTGAAACTGCATTTGCAGCACATGGTGCAAAATCCTGGCCCATAGTGAGTGGACTACAGGAAGAAGCATCGTGTTGAAATGCATCTTTGTCAAATTACAAATGCTTTTGAGAATTCCTTTTTGTTTTCAATGTGTGTACTTCATTTTATGTAGTTAGCTCAATCCATCTAATCTCATCTAATCTAAAGCAAGGTAATTAGGTTGTCCAAAAGACATATTCACACCAAAACAGATGGCAAATTTTAAACTCAAGCCTTTTTCTGTACTTTCAACTTCTTCCTGCATTGTTCAGGTATACATTAATGCAGAATCTTCTAAGGAGGTGTTCTTCAACTGGCAGAGTGAGCATGTGGAGTGAGAGTGTATTTTCACAGCCCAAGGGCTGACCTGGGGAATGCTCCCTTGCAGCCTCTGCTTCCCAGAAGATTTGGATACATGAAGAACTGGAAAATCCTGACTAGACTTTACCCAGACCTTGTAGTTACACAAAGTAAAACATGGAATGTGGTGTTGAGACAATTTGTAACAGACTGGTGAGCATTTTGAGTGGGAATGGGCCAAGTTTTAAGAGCAGATCTAACACATGTTCTTTCAAATGTAAATTGGATTAAAAACTTCCATTTTACTTATTCTACTGCAAAATGACATTCTGGTTTATTAACAATGCAGGTCTTCACTAAATTTTAGCATGATTTTTATCGTAAGAGTGACTCTATGGGGAACTTTACATTTCTTTGATGATTTTCGTTATAGCTTCAGCTATATTTAAACTCAATTTTCATGAACATAGAACATCACACTCTTTTAAGCACCAAGATATCAGGACAGACTGAAATAACTCTGTGTGAGCTCTTGCTGTGATTATAGTCTTGGAGCATTGCAAAAGAAAATAGATCCATGTACAGGTAAACAAGTAGTGGCTTAGATCTAGTCAACCCTGCTTTTGGAAACATATTACTGCCAATTTCTGACTCCAGTGATAATTTGCCCTCTTCAGTTACACATATCAGTCCTGCTATGGAATCTGTCAGCACGAAACTTAGAAAATCTCCTCCATCAGACCTCCTTTTATGTGGGTTGGAGCTGAAACACACATTTTCATAATGAATATTGTTGAGCTGATGGACAAGACGTTAACACAATCATTTACATGGGTACTCAGGGAAGCAAATGTAGTGATTCACTCTAATGGTTCCATTACAGTGCTGAACATTGGCAAAGTATGCGCTGTCCATTTCAGAATCTTTGCCTCAGAAGAAAAATAACTCTGACTATTGATATTCTACCCTAAATTACTGTTCTTATAAGTTATTCTTCTAAAATATACTTTTTTTTCATTCCCATTAAATATATTATTTTTGGTCAACATAAAATCTCAAATTGCAATATTGGAAAAAAGAAGCTTAGCAAGCCTCTACTTCTATATTCCTACAACTTAAAAATAGCCACAGCAATCTTTTTTGTCACTATATTTTCTGAAACTATACTGTATAACAACACTACATCGTTTTGATAGCTCACAATTGCAAGTATGCTTTCCTGATCCAATTTCAGCTTGATATTTCTGCAATAGATCATATCACAAAAACGTTATAGTCAGAGCAAAGACTTAGCATAATTCCTATATTTAGGGTTCTGTCAACAGATCTAGAAAATACAAAGAAACTATTTTGAAAAAAGAAGTCGTGGTAAAATGGACATTTGTCTATCAAGCCTGAAAATGTGTCTGGCTACCTGGCTTGCCAGCAGTTGCACACATTACTGTCCTTGGACTGCAGCTGTAAATGCACCAGCATACAGTGAAGCTGCCCAGAGAAATAAATCAGTCTGGAAGTAACCTACTTCTTTCTTTCAAATTACCATTAATATCATTTTGCTTTTGCAAGATTAATGCACCTTAGCAGACAAAGATACAGTGAAACCAATTGTCTTGTCTGTGTTCCAGCTTTCAGTCACGTAACCGTCTTTTTCTGCATTATTTATGTATGTGTATGTTTCTAAGCAAATTTAGAGCTCAGATGTACACTGCAGAAGACAGGGCAGATATAGATGAAGGAGCAATAGCAAAGTAGCTTTCCTAATATTTTCTTTCTAAGATAAAGGGAAATCTCTCTGATTAAGAGAATGTCTCTGTCTCCCCAAGGAAAAATAAAGATAATGGGATTTATTTTTTCCTGATAAAGAACAGAAAAATACTAAATCATATGGAGACCACCATCCCAGAACTTCATATATTCAGTGGTTCATTAATGAACAGGTGAGTTTTCTGATAGTTCTGGTTCCTGTTGTCCCAGTACTTCCACTGTGCACTTCTAGGGCACAAAGACTTGTGGCAGAAGGGTCAGGGCTCTGCCTCTTCTCTTTGGTCAAATAAAGCTCCATATGTGCCAACAACATCATTCTGAAGAGCAATCACGGAAACAGACATTTTCTGGTTCGGTTTCCTACCTTCCTGCCACTGCAATTTTGAACACTTTTCCATCTTTTTCAACTCTGCCTGCTCATCTACTTGAAGTGCAAAAACTATTTACATGAGCAGACTCCTGCCTGGGGTCTAGGTCAACAGGTCCAGCAGTGAGGGGTTACCTGCACTGTCACAGAGCTCTGTCTGGCTCCAAAGCTCACAGACCTAAAGCTGGAATTCGTGGACTTTTACGGGTTCTCAGCTCTACTGAAGCATTCCAAAACTTGCCAGAATGCTTTTTGTGAAATCAGGACTTGAGGACAAAATACCCGGAACAAGCTCTCATGATGGGACTCAGCTGAGCAAGCATAGAGCAAGAATTCAGTTCAGGGTTAAGGACACTAAATGAAGATGCCTAGATGGACACCTGGGGTGGGGCCTCACCTTCCCTTGTGGTTTATGGACAACTTCTCAATAAGCAAGTTGCAGCCTGCCAAAAACTGGGGCAAGAGGTCAGTTGTACAAAATCAGACCTGTAGTGCTATTGGAGATGTTCTGTGGTGTCCAAAACATCCTTATTTAGTTGACAGATACAACACAGGACCTGCAGAAGATCCTGTGCAGAATCAGCCTGCTGCGAGGCAGAAAGTCACAGCTGCAACTGCAACAGGCACTGTCATGCAAGCAATTGAATTCACACCTACTTTAGAGTGATGTGAACTTACCTCCACACTCCAGTAGCTGCACTGATTAGACTTCTGCTGACTATAATTGGTGCCTTGGACACTTGCATGTGATGGACACCTGTGTTTCAGTGTTGACCTACATGTCTGCACAGAGATTCCTAAATTTACATGTCTAAATTAGTGAGCTGATCCCTTTGATGTATCTAAGCTAATCACTTGAAGCTCTCTAACAGATAAGTCAGGAAAGAGATGCACTTCTAAGGAGAAATTCATCCTGTCTTAGAGTGATAATTCAGCACTTAGATGGGCCTATTTATCTCCACTGACTTCTAGGGACCTTTGGGTAAATCCAGGGGTAGGCAGTTACATGGGGAACATAAAAGGGAGGGATTCCATTTTCAAAACACAGATTTGTCATTTTGTGCCCTGTGGCTTTCCTCCTTTATTTCCACGTGTTTCAATGGAAAAGCAAGAATCTCCCATGCCAAATCTCGATGCCACTTGTGAAGGACAAAACAGTTTGAAACTTTTCATTCAAAATGCCTTTTTTTCTTCTTTCATTTTTTCCCCTAAATAGGAGACTAACTTCGCATCACCCTATTTAGAGAAAATGGTGTTCCTTTCAGCATGTGAATAAATGGTTTTTTGTTGCACTGGAGGCTGCCTCTTATATTTGGCCAAAAACCAGCTCTTTTTCCAATGAGATGTAAATGCCTCCACCCCTCTCTTTTGTGGCTATTCAGGTTTTCCCAGTAAGGAACGCGTCTTTCATTCAACTTAATTTCAGTAAATTGGTCTCTACATTAAAAATGTATATGATATGAATATTTAAGCACTATAGGTTTTCAGTAGAAATTATGTATGTTTCTGGTTCTTCACTGAGACCAGACACAACAAAACACTCCAGAATGATTCCCAACCTCTTCAGAAACCAGCGCATACCCTGGCAACAGAAATAGTTTTTACATACATGACTTTCATACACAGTCAAAAGGGTTACCTTTTGGCTTGCTCTGAAGGATAGCACAGGGCTAAGCTCTGTGTCTTCCCCTGCCTTGGAGTTTTCCTGTTGTCCAGTCATGATCACAGATTTATCTCCACAGAGATTCAAAACCAAGGTAAGAACATCGGCTTGCAAGACCTCTGCACTCAAAAACCAGTACAGATCCAGACTTATTTTCTTATCTCATTATGTCATTAATAAAACTAAAATAAGAATGCTTCTTTGTCTGCCTGCATTATTTAGATTTATGACTCACTAACCCTCTTACTTGAATTTCTGAAGTTCTGTCATCCAACCCCTGAAGTCTTGGTTGCCTTTGCAACCATATCACAGGTTATGAATTTGTTAACCTTAAGAAGTATCAGGGAGATACTACATAGAAAATGCAGAGATCGAGAACTGAGTGGGAGGAGAGTGCCTAAAGCATGTGGGAACAGCTCTGCTGATCAGCAAATCACCAAAACTCATCTGGGATGTTCAATGACTCACAAATTTCATTTCCTTCCCTGGGCTATTCAGACTGTCAGCACCACAACCATTCCAACATATTCCCTGCACACATAGATTTTCCTCCCTTGAAATTTCAGTGTATCAGATTATTTCAAAGCTCCTGCTGCTGCCTCTGCAAGCACTGGTCTTCTGTTGGCCTTCAGAACTTTGTTGGGCTCATCCTTTATGTATCTTGTCATTTCTCCCTGTCAATAAGAGCACCACTGCAGCTGCAGAAGGACAGCAGAGAGTGAAAGCTCCAAGGCTAAGTGACTAAGTGAGAATGAGCACAAAAGGACACTTAACTCAACTTGACATTGTAGGTGACATTTCTAATTTCCAAAAGCCTTTCAGCCCTTGCAAAATGCAGAATGACAAAGTTTCTCTGAAAGAGTGGCAGACCCATCTGCATTGCTATAAATGCTAACAAATTACATCTGTGATGAAGGTCAGACAAAGGCTGGGTAATATTTGTCAAAGAGGAAAGAACTGAAATAAAATGGAAATTTTTTCTTCTACTGAGAACAGGTCTCTAGGGGTCATCATCTCACTGGATTCCCCACGCCAATTGTCTCCCTGATTCCAGAAATCTTGCATTTTATGCAGTATGAGTCTTACCTACTGATGTTAGGACTGTCTCCTGGAAAATATAACCTGGGGGTCTGTATCAGTTCAGGTTGAGGTGAGCCTCAAACATGTTTTCTCATTTGAATAAAGTTACTCTCACCTGTATAGAAAATACAGACACTGTGCTGTTTAGGTTTGGTATGATCTTCCTTGGAAAATTCAGTGGAGCCTTTCCCTCCTCAGTTCCTGACTACCAATGGTTTTTAAATGTCAAATAAATATCTAGGTCTTATGTGGTTTATTTCTGAATATACACCGGTGACTGTGCTTAGGCTCCTGGGAGAAATTTATGTTCTAAAATGGAGGTGTTACTAGGTTTTCAGCTGTTGAGGATAGGCAGACACAGATTACAGCTTATCTGGATATCTAAATCCATTATGGTTGCAACAACAGATACTTTTCCAGAAAGTAATGGAAAGATTTAGAGAATGTGAAATATGTGAAGGGAAGTTATATGGAGAATATTGCACCTTCTAAAGTTGTATGAAATCTAATTAAAAATCAAAATTTAAATTCTCCTATTTTTAAATTATATTGCTTTCCCACAATACATTGTCTATCTTGCCCAAATTCACATCTTTTTATTTTTAAATATTTTAGGATAAATACAA
>VZTR01023294.1:111585-132778 GCA_013400775.1 Chaetops frenatus | reverse complement strand
GATATACTGCCTGCGAGAGTGCCATCTGCTGATCCACAGGTAGGTTGCAAAAATGACCTTCCCAGGCATGCTGCCCTTGGAGCTAGAAAAGAGATATTTCAGTTGCTCAACCCTCCACTGTTTTCATGAGACCAGTGCACTATTATAGGTATTGTACTGAGAAAATAAAAATCATTAGAATTCACAGGGGAAAAGGCTGGAACAAACATTTGTATTTTATTCAACATTTGAATAAAATACAAGCGAATCTTTAGCAAACTTTGCGCAGAAGGTATACATGCAAAATCTTATTTGTGTTATGAGCATGCTTTACAGGTGCTTTACATAAAAAGGAGAGTTTAGGGGAGTATTTACATAGGTTTTTAACACTCTAGTTAAACCCTCTCTCTAGAGTATATAAAATGTTAGGTAGTAAACAGTAAAGGCAGATTCAGTAAGGCTTGTACTTTGTCTTCAGAGCTCTTTATAAATTTACTTTATTGTTGTTCAATTTGTCTTCTAACCTTTAAAACTAAAATCAACCTGCACTTCCCCCTCTTACTGCCTGAAAAAAATATCTCACTTCCAAAGCAATTAATGTTGTTGTTTTCATCTTATCCAAAGATTGAGAGGAAAATCTGAATTTGAATTGGTGTTGATGACTTCTTTATTATCATGAGGTGAGGTCCCTGTGTCCATCAATCTGGTGTTTATGTGACCTGGAGGACTTGTTTTGTGTAAGAAAGAAAATGCTTCATGCAGAAAGCTGAAACATAATTAATACATTGAGAATCTCCAGAAATTGTGTTAGAGGAAACATGTCATAAGAGCTATGTAAGTGAAAACCTTGTTCAACTCCACTGTCTTGATAGGACCAAACTCATAAAATATCACCCTAAACAAAATGCATTCCAATTTAAGCTCTCCCCTGCTTTAGGAACACCAGATCTAAGCATGAACAAGCTGTCCAGAAAGGGAGAGACAGAGGTCTCACATAAACCCTTCTAACCAGAAGATTTGGCAGCTCATTGGTAAATAAAGTGAGCATGATGGTGCTTGAAAAGGAATGGAGACATGGGGAGATAAAGTGATTTGCCAAATGTCATACAGAAAGTCCTTACCTACCTCCAGGTCTGAGCATGGCCTTAAATGTCAGACCAATGTCCTTGCAAAGAGAGCTTTGGTATCCCAACCAGAACCTGACCCTGGGCTAGGAACTGCAGGCACTTGAAAAATTATTTCATAAACAACACAAATTGTCCTCTTAATCAGTCACATTTGTATTCATTTAGATGTAAGTGAAGACTAAGCCTCTCCAGGGGGCAGGGAGTAGCTGAAACAAACACAAAGTATTGTCTTCGGATACACTACCCACAAAAAGTTTTCACTAAAATCAGCTCTATTGCAGAAGACTGGGAAGTAGTAAATGATGTACCTAGATCGAAAGAAGAATAGATTCTAGCAATTGCAGTCGGAATAGATTTTCCTCAGTACCTGGTAAAATAGCTGAAATACTAATTAAAGCTAGATGGAGTAACCGAACTGCACACATGAACAGCAGTTAGCAGAGATTAATACAGTTTGGAGAAATCAAGTCTCGCCCTATATATACTAGAATTCTTTTATTGCATTAACAAAAGAGTCAGTGAAGAAAAGCCAGTTAAAATAGTTTACTGGAACCTCCTGGAAGCCTTTGATACAGTCTCTTACAATAGGCTGTTAAAAAGACAAAAATTAACTCCACTGGGACTAGGATTTTGCTCTCAGCAGCTGGAATATGCTATATTTTTGGAAAATGGCAAGGCTGCAGAAAACCAGCTCAATGGATCGGTTTGACATATGGAAAAAAGCTATCAATGAGAGACTCTGAGCTTCCAAGTTGGATTCAATGATTTTGAGTGATCTATGTGAAAAAGAACTGAAACTTCTATCAGTAACAAATGCATTTAGGCATCAAGAGAAGACTTTGGGAAAAACTTGAGGGCATTTAGTAATGATATAAAAGTAGACACATGCACTAGGCTTTTAAGGTTTAGATTAATTAAAACAACCAGAAAAATTAACTACTTGACAACAAGGATAACTTTATTTCCCCAAAATAAATGGGACCTCAGGCAAAAATCAGATTCTTTTTCTTTTATCCTTCATTGCTTACCTCCTCTATGGGAAAAAAAAAAACAAACAAATCCTGGATTCTACCTATTTATGTTTCAGTGTCTACTTTTCAGTAACAAAAAGAGACTGTAGGATCACAGTTTTACATTTGGTATATTTGGCACATACTTTTGGATATTTGGGCATAGAAGTTCAATACATGCAAATCATTGGGTGCAGTGATACATGGTTAGGACAACAAAATTGTTCTTTATCTTTTCCGGTTGAATTTAAAGCAAAGCATGTCTGAAGACAACCTACAAACTTCAAGTACAAGTGAAGAGATATCAACACATTATCCATTGAACAACATGTATGCCATCAAAGAAAATCTCTTTTTAACACCTCAGAAACGCTGTTAGGGATTCTCATTTTTGCCTCTGAGATCTCAATTGTCTGCTTCACAACTTAGTGCTCACACATCTGAGTTATTGGAATGGACTGGTATACAGCTGTATAATTTCAGAGAGAAAATCCATAGTCTAAGCAAGTGATCTCAGTGTTGATAGAAATTTTCTGAGAAACTTTGCCAGGTAAAATCCTCTGTCATTCAAGTTAAGCTTTAATTCTGCAGTAAAGAACTGGATAAATCTGGAAATAAACATTAACTCTGTTTAGGAATGGTTAATCTAATTTAAAACACCAAATTACTATGACAGAAAAGAAGGCCAAAAAAAAAAAAGAGGACAGTTTGTCAGGTAACTTTATACACAAGTTGACGTTTGCCATTTTTGTGTGCCTTCTGACATAGCTGCAAGTCAGTTTGGACTCAAATCTTCTTGTTAATACATCTAAAAAGGCCTAAAGGTGAGACAGGAATTATAACTCAGAAATGTCAACATAGATATTATAAATATACACTCACAGTTTTTATAGATATACACACTGTTCTTCTATTATGGATGAATACAAATACACATGTTGCACAGGTTCGTGTAGGGCAGCTGGGCCCAGGCTCCTTGTAGTTCCAGATGCAGTTCTATGCTGACAATGCAGCTGTATGGCTGTGTCTGTATAAAGTACTCAAATGGATGGCCTTTTTATTCCTGAAACTGTGTGCACATCTTTCTAGAAATTTAGCCCTTGATCTTCTTATCTATCATGAGAAACCATTTTTAAAGAATGAGAACTGCTTCAAAATGAATGAAAGGGAATTTCTATGCTGATAGTGGTACCAAATTATGACCATGTCTAGCACTGTATATTTTTCTTTTCCTGCTGCTCAAATCATCAAAATGATAAGCCAAAAGCTCCCCTGAGAATCATTCACAAGGATTTATTGCTGTATTGTTATTGCACTGTCCCTCAATCCTAGCAGTCCAAAACTGCCATCACCCCAAAGTTAATTTGACCTCATTGTGCATGTTCTCCATCAAGAGTAAGGTTCCCATATTGTTCTCATAGTAAGTGTTTAAAGATGAGTTCTCAAAATGTCTATTTGTATGAAACATGTATTTTCAGGGCATAAAAGGTTATGTACCAAGGTTTGAACTATGTCCTTCCACTCCTCATAGAGTCCTTCACTCACAATAGGTAAATGATTTCTTAGTAGTTGAATGTTAACTCCCCACTTTGCATTCATATTCAGTGACAGCTTTTATTTCCTGGCTGTAAAATTCTCCTTTTTTTTTTCTTTTGTCTTGTCAAAGAGACATCAGCAGTTCTAAAGCCAAAGTGGAGCTGTAATTAACCCTTTGGAGAAGAATTAGAAATTGATTAAGGCATCAAGTGAGGGCTTAGGAATTTTTTTTCGGGTACTGGAAATATGTTTAATCAGGTGGGCCTGTCCAAAGAAAAGGAATTTGAAAAAAAATTAAGTCTGATTTCAGACATGAGGCTCGTTTTTGGTAGAAAGTACATACAGGTAATTTCTTTTCCCCCAAGAATTAGAGCTTGGATTTGAGAACTACCAATCACAAACCACCCTTGCCTTCACTACTCCTAACCTGGGATTTCACTGTCAATTTCATATCTGCCTCCTTCTTCATGACAAACACTCAATAAACCACAGGAGAGCAAGGCTGCATATTGAAGTAATTTCATTTAAAAATAAAAATAAGTCATTGTTTAAATTATCCTACATTGCAACTAAATTATTTGGTTTGCTTTGTGCTTTTCACAGGAAAGGATATCACCTATGATGTCTTATTCCGAGGTATCATCAATTCCAGGTAGCCAAGAACACAGGTTCTTAAACAAATATTTCCTGAGATGTTAAATCACAGAGTCTGGAAGAAGTAACAGCTATTTTCAAAATTTTATTCTCACAAAGCAAATTCAAAACAAACAGTAACCAGATTAATGTCTGCATGTGTTTAATATCATAGCTAGCATGAAAAACTCTTAGATTTTGGTTTACATCAATTGTATAAACCTATATACACAGATATGTATAGTTTTTCACAAAACTACTGCCATGAAAAACATTGTTTAATTTCCCTGTGGAAAACACTCCAAAAATAAGTATGCAAAATAAGTATGTATGGTGTAGGAAAAGTCAATTCAGCTGCTTCCTGAGAGGAAGAGTACTGAAGTATAAATCTTTCTGAAGGAAGAAATGCAAAGAAATCCTACTCATTATGCTTTGTCTGTGTATTCCAGTCTTCCTCACAGAATTAGGTAAGAAAGAGAAGGCTGCCAGATAAGAATTAAGAGACGTGGAGTCTGAACTGATAGAGAAAAATGAAACCTAGAAAATTATATTTGGAGAATCTATTCAAATTCATTTTGGTTTTTCAGTCTTTGTGGATGGAACAGAAACCATGTTTTCAGGTTTTCTGCAGAAGAACTGAACACTCAAAAAGAAGGTGTGAAACAAGTTTTGTCTCTGTATTAAAAAAAAAAAAAAAAGAGAGAGAGAGAGGCATACAGAAAAATATTAAATTACTTCTGCATAGGAAATTTACAACTGAACTGAGGCTATGCTGAGCAGTGAGGATTTAGTAAATAAAGCACAAGATCATCCTGAATTTCAGAACTTACTTTAAAATACCTGGTCTGTCTGCACAAATCTTACTTTTAAATCTGTCAAGGTTCAACCACTGAAAGCTTGAAAGCCAAAAATACAAGAAAAATTATTTTAATTTTTCAAATTCAGAAAGAAAATTTAATAGTATTGTTATATATTAGACATCAATTTTCACCCAAGTTTATAGCATTTTATTTAGGAAAATGTCTCAAAATTTCCTTTAGCTTTGTTTTACATCTTTTTTTATCAGTGCAATTATGTTACGTATTTTTACCCACATGTTCTTGAAATCAGCTTCTGCTCCCGTATTTTCTGTAATTCTTGGTATGAAATTCAGAGGGCTAAATCCAGAGAAGCAAACAGCAGCAGCAAAAGCAAACTCGTTTTCACGCCAGTATGTAATGTATAGTGGAATAAATTCAAATTGAGAGACTATATGAAAGGAATCAGAAATTTGATAGTATATCCACCAATGAACTGATTACAATACATGTAATTAAACTGTTGCTTGAGAAAAAAAATTTAAAGATTAGTGTTAAAACCCAGTTACCTCAGCCCTTAGAGCAAGCAGGTAACGTGTCAATAACTGTGCTCACATTTATGTATCTGCACTATTTATGTATATCACTCAAACTGACTAGGCCATGCTGTAGGCTCCAGAGACTAAACCACATTAATTCTTTCCCTGAAAGCAGTTATGTATATTACTGTAATACAAAGATATTTGGACAGGTTTGCAAAATCCTATTGTGTTTTATATTTTGAGCCAGAATGACATTTACTATTAGCATCAAAATGTATCAGCTACATAACTGTGATTTATTTTTACAAGTTTTAGCCTCTGAGTCATCAGAACAGGGACTAGTTAGTGATTACAAATTTTTCAGACTCTATCACAAGATTCTCACAGCCATAATAACCTCAATTCTCATGCAGTTCTTTATTCTTTTTCAGAGTTGCAACTATGAACCAGGCACATCAGGACAAATTAAGATGCTCATCACAAAGAACATTTGATGCCAATCTAAAGCAGCATTTATGTAAGGAAAATGAAGGAGTTACAGTGGTGACGTCATGGGTTTGGCCTGTACCATCATCAAAGAGAGCTCAAGGAGTGCAGCACAAGCAGAGTCCAGAGGATCTCTTCACGTGGAAAAAAAAAAAAAAAAAAACAAAACAAAACACCACAGAATCACATAACTCTTTTGGTTGGAAAAGACCTTTAATCACAGAATCATAGGGTGGTTTGGGTTGTAAGGGACCTCCACTAGACCAGGTTACTCAAAGCCCAGTCCAATATGATGGAGCCCCAGGTACAGGGCAGCCACCACTTCTCCTGGCGATCTGTGCCAGTGCCTCAGCACCCCCACAGCAAAGAATTTCTTCCTAATTTTTAATCTAGACCTGCCCTCTTTTAGTAGCTTTAAAGCTATTCCCACTTGTCATTCATATTGATATATGTGTGGACTTCCACACACAGGGCTGCAACTGTGGGGGCAGGCAATACCGTACTTGTGTAACCCTAATCGTGTGTGTGATCCCACAGGAGTCACCACTGTTATTCTTGTCCTCAGAGCAAATTTGGGAATTGGTTAGATCTTTTCAAGTCTCTTGAGTTATTGATAGGCAGTATGAGTCATCTCACCTGCAGTTGCTGTGCGTGGATATAAGTTAGTCATCCTAAATCCCTTTCACATTAAATGAGGACAAACAGCACTGTTGGGGTCTGTTGGAGAAGTCTACACTTGGTACAAGGAACTGGTTGCAGTTGAGCAGAATTTAGGATGGGAAGAGATCTCTGTCTGAGCTAAGCCAATATTATCTCTGGAGAGAACAGCTTTGGTCTGAAGTAATCTATTACCTTTCCAACCTGAATTCTTGCAGGTCAGAAATGGGAATCAAATCCCCTTTTACACCAGAAGTCTAGAAATTCCTCAGATGCCCAGCAGCATTGCCCCTTGCTCTGTTTCCCATGAGAGACACAAAATCCCCTTGTGCTATTCAACTTTTTCCCTTTCCAGCCAAGATGGATCCTTATGCTATTTCTTGCCCATGCTCACACACTTGCTTGCACAACCAGCCTCAGACCTCTCTTTCAACCATGTCCTGGGACTCCTTCAGGCAGTTTGTTCTATGGGAAATCTCTGCCTTTGACATGCTGCACACAGGGAACAAAAGCTGAGCCAGGACTCAGTGCAGCAAGGAGGTGTCTTGGCTCACAGACTGGCAGGAAATTTGCCTGTCAGAAAGTGCAGAGGTCTTTCTGAGAAAGAGCAAGGTGTGCTGCCACTACTGATGTGCATTTGCCAGATGTGTCTGGTGCAATGAAAACAAGNACGATCCTTCCGATGGTCTCACTGCTGGTTTACACGAGGGAGTAATTTTCACTGGAAGCTAATCTTTACTGTGTCAGAGTCTCAGTGTCAATTTTATCTGTGTTTCTTGCTGTCACTGCTATTTTCCTCAGCAGCAGTGCCACTAGCCCTGCTATTAGCCCCAGCTGGGCTTTACCTCAGAAGAGCCCAATGTCTTTTTGCTCAAAAAGTTACAGAAAGGGGCAGCATTAATAACAATAAAATGATGCTAAAGGCATTGCTGAAGGGTAAAAGAGGTTAACTGGGCAAAGCTATGTTGGTCTGACCCAGGCAGGACCCAATAGCAGGCTTAGAGTTCACTGATTTATATTCACATCCTAACCTGAGGTTTGCAACTGGAGCCCATTTTCAAAGACCTGTCTAAATAGGGGCAATCAGTAAAATGAACCTGACTTAACCAAAAGTGTGACTTGAAAGTGGATTAGCTGATGTGCATTTGTGAACACTCCTAGGAAGAATAAAAGTCTACTTGTTTCTATTTATTTTATTTCACTTTTGGCAGAGAGCTAATTAAAACTAATGCATTTTTATTCTCAGAGAGGATGTTAGCTATTGAATTTAATGTAATTTAGTGGAATCACATTAAAAGCTGAGTCATGTTAATTTTGGGGTTATTCAGTGTAAATGAGATCTATTTTTAAAACTCTTGCCAGAAATTTAAATTCCCGGTATCTTATTTGGGTCCTACTTTTGCAGCAATGACCACTTGATACCTCATATAAAGTTCTCTTGGGGTCTAGTGTCAGTGGGAAATCTTTCTTGCTAAATGCTAGCTGCAGAAAATGGAGGTTGGAGAAATTAAACAATCGGAATAATGAGTAGCAGTTTTGACAGCTGAATTCTGTTCCATAATAATGTTCTCTGAATCCCAGGACATTAGGATATATCATATGCTGCTGTAGCTTGCAGACAGCCTTGCTTGCTGTGGCCAAGCCTGTAGACACAAACCACCAACAACATAAAGACCACAAGGCTCTGTGGTTGCACAATTGTTTGTCTGTGGGATCTGCATAAATTGCTTGTAATGATAATCCCAAAGGAAATTAAGTACAAGCAAATGTATCAATCCCTTTAAGAAACAGGAATGTCCTTGTCTTGAAAGCCATGAGATATCTCTACTTCCATTTATTCTACCTCTAGTTTGTTAAAGAACATCTTTTCCCTTTTGTTTCTTAAGCAGTGGTGTACATGCTCCTTTCTGAGCCATTATAAGAGGAGAGCTCAGAAAGGCAAGTGCTGTTTAATAAGCTACACTTACAGTAGCTACAGTGCAGTAATTTTACATAAGGAGTAATTTAAATATACAAAAATAGCAACATGCTTTAAAATGCTCAATATTTTGCAATACAAATACATTACTAACAATTTTTTAAAGAAAGTATCAAAGCCTAGTAAAAGAGGGAAAATGCTTACCCCCCTCAGTATAAGTCAGAGTAGTAACAATTTTATAAGACATATTCATCTTTAATATCTTTAATGAACTTCTGGGTGGCAAAAGGCAGCCTATTTCCCCCTCTCCACCGTTTTTGCTTCCTTTTTAAAAATCGTTTGGATTCATCATAATCAACACAATATATGTGCAATCATGAAAAATAGTCTGCAGCTCTGCTGGATGAAGCATATCAGTTTGTTCTCCAGTTTTAGAAAATTCTATTCTATGGCTATCGCAATTGCAATGAAGAAGCAGAGTTGCAGAGAACCTGTTTGAGAAACATACATAAGTATTTTGACAAAAAGACTAAATGATGACAAAACAAGGTCCTTATGAAATCATTAAAAAATAAAAAGTAATAAAAAAGGAATTCACCAGGGAAGCACACAGGTGATATAGTTATCTCTATTGTTTGAGAAAGCAAATTTACAAGTGAAAAAAGAAAAATAATCTCTGATATGCATGTAAATTACAAGCTCTTTCATGAGGTAGAAGTTCACCTTGTCCCAAAAGCAAAATGCAACTAAACCTAGCAACAAAGTCCTGACTTTTCATCCCCTTATTGCAATCCTATGACTTGTAGATTTTCTGATCTATTTTCATTCTGTGAATTTTTAGTTTAATGATACAAAAAATATTTGCCTTGATGATAAGGAGTTTTGAAGTTCTCCACCTCTGTTTTCAGTGCCTCATTATCCTTATTTATAGTGTCTAAAGTCTGCAACTTCACAAGACTCAGTAACACTTTACATTTTACAAGTCTGGAGACAAAGCATCCTACTTGTCCTTTACATGTTCAGTGCTGTCAAATCATTAAAGCTCTCCCAAGGGTACACCTCCTTGCCAAATTTGAGACCTTATTAAGATTTACAGGAGGAGTTTGAGATTGTGAATAGGAGTAGCATATTTCCCAACTGAATTTGCACCAGACAGCCAGCTCCAGGTCTTAGAAGTTTGTCTTATTTTGCTGAAAATGCTGTTTCTTAGGGCTCATAAATAATGATAAACAACGACAAAAAATGAGCTGAGAATAACAAGAAAAACTAGAGAGTAATCTAGAAAGGAACCAAGCTGAAAAGTGCACTGGCCTGAATCAAACCTCACTGAAGGAGAAAGGATGTGTAAGTTTAGTTCAAGAAGCTCCTCACCCAACTGTAGAAGCAAACGTGAGAGGTCTTGGAGCCAACTGACTGAGTGGAACTCAGACATTGAAAATCATGTCAGTCTTCACTCCCAGTCCTTAACCTCTCCTTCTGAATGGATCTCAAAAAATATCCCCCAACATTCTGAAAATGCATGCTTCTATAATCTCCCCTGTTCCAGAGAATTACTTACGCAAAACTGAAGATACTGTAGGGAAGCTCATCCAAGTAATACTGCAGGAAAAGTTTTCACATGGAAAAAACCCAGTATCTACCTCCCTCTGCAGCACTCTGTAGTTCTTCTTCCTTGGTATCCTTAAAGAAACAAAAATCAAAGTTAAAAGTGATTAATACTATTCATAGAAATGATAGTGGATAGTAATTAGATTTGAGAGTGATGGAACTGGGAGACCTGGGAGAAGACACAGCTCTCCCTTTCGAAAGAATGAGGAACAGTGACAGGTAAGGCCACATACTTTAGAGTTGATGCTTGTGGTAAAAGGGGTTGTAAGTGTGTGTCAGCATATGAGATCATGGAAAGAAGGAACTACAAGTGAATCCTAGCCAATGTGTGTGTGTGTGTGTGTGTGTGAATTCTGAACTTTAATTCTGTCCTTGTGTTCACAGTTTCTCCCACCTTCATATCTATCTATATGCATTGTTGCAGACGAGACACTGACTGCTGATCTCTGATTACACTTTTACAAATAGATATTCATCAAACATTTAGTAATTTGTAATAGGTCATATTTCTCCAGTTTTCAAATAAAACTGGCATGTAGAAAAAAAGCCTGAATGCTGATGTTGAAACAGGAGAATTCTGCTGATTCTGTTCGCAATACAGAATGGGCTGAAGCTGTGAGAAAAACATGGAGATAAATTTATGGTGGGAAGACATATCACCAGAAGGAGAAATGAAAATCTCATGGTGAAGTCAAAGAAACACAAAGAAACTGACCATTCAAGACATTGCTTGATGATTGCAGGATGCACTGGAAGTTCATTTCATCCTGCTGCAAGATTCTTGTCTCATGGCAAGCCTGATTGCAGCATCTCTTCTTAATATATAATTATTTTAAAGGCAAAAATTCCTCTCTTTCCTTCCCAGATACCAAACCTCTTTAATTCCCTTGTATTTCTATTGGAACAAATGCCCTGAACTTCAGCAGGTGGCAGAAAAAGCCATTGGGGCAGCAGATGATTAAAGTCCATTGGAAAGCATCCTTTCCTCTACCTTCCCCTCAAAGGGCTCAACCTTGGACTCTGCCACTTATCCAGATATTTATTTTTTATGATGTTACATTCATGCTTAGAGGGCCTTAGTATCAGTCCCTTTTTACCTTTCTCCCCTCCCCAGAATCATGAGGAAATCTGCTGCCCCTTCACCTTCACTTTTTTTCTTGCAAGTGTCAGCTTTGTCAATCACAGAGAGATGATCCAGCTCATGAAAATGTGTCACAGCAGCCAGAGTTTCTGCTCTGACCTTCAGGTCTGCCCTCTGCTGTGACAAACAAGTTTCATTTGCCACTCAGAGAAATCTGGTTATTTCCAGCAAAATATAACTTCTTTCTTCCTAGGAGAAAGAAAAAGACAACTAGCTGAGGAAACGTAATAATTTCCTGATTTTACTTCACTTTCTGTTCAGGTCTAGGAACAACTTCCTTATATATTGGAAAAAATCTATATGAATCATTAAAATTTGAGCAAGAAATCTATCCTTTAATTAGTTTTCATCTCCTGTTTGCTGGGAGTGGAAGTTTTCATATAGAGAATGTACAGTGCAGAACAGGTTATTAGCAGGAACAAAGAAACACATATTTCAAACCAAAATGGTACTATATTTTCTTTGATACACTTATTTAGGATCTTCTTATTTTCCATCCACAAACACTTAAATGATATCTATGTATTTTTTAAATGTCCTACAACTGAAGGTTGTTACTACTTTTGATTACATAATTCCAAAATTCCTGCTGAAATCTATGAGTTGGAGGATAATGCTGTGGATGGTGATCATACAGCACTGCAGGATGAAAGCTTCAGCGTCCAAAGGACTTGGTAGCTAAAGGGCTAAACCCACCATGGGGCCCAGAACAGGGTTTGAGTTTACTAGAGACATTTGAAAACATGCCTGAAGATTTCAACACTTTGAGATAAATCTACATCCATTACTTTAACCTGAAAGTTTCCCTTGAAGCAGTTAGTCCAATTCTGCACACGTCCTGTGGCAAACACCTGTGAACTTTTATGACAACATAAATTGTCACAAAATACAGAAACAAAGAACATAATCTTAATATGAATTGGAGAATGTAAATAGGTAAGTAAATACTTCCCTTCTTTTTGATTCATGCCTCTTTCTTACTGAGCTCTCAGCCTCCTAAACTGTCTGTGCAATATACTTTTATCAATGTCCATTTTAATAGCTTTAAGGCAAAATTCTTTATTGTCCATACAGGAAATACATTAACTAGTCTTTCTTGTATACACCTCCACTATGAAGGCTTGCTGAATTACATAGTAAAACTTGAGTAGTTCACATATAACCACTGCATGCCGTGATTGCATAATCCATGATCATGCCATAAAACTGTTTTCTGAATAACAGCCTATAGCCTCCTTTTGAATTTCCTTGGATAAAACACGTCTTAAAGAAGTGTATAAGTATCCACTGAGCACCCACATACTTCTGTTTCATTGCTCCTGAATCCCAGCACCTAATCTTGCTTTTATGTCATGTACTATATTACAAGGAAACGAAATGCAATTCAGTAAATTATCCACTTCAAGTTGTGGCCATTTCAGTAGATTTAGAAAAAAAAAGAGTCCTTTATCTTCTATTTGTTCTAAATCCCACAAGGATGCTGGCTTTATATTTACTCTTAGCTTGGGCTTTACTGTGAATCTTCAAGAAAGCTCCTCAAGCAGATATATAATGAGCAGAGATGTCTTGAACAAAAGTAATCTCTGACTCTTAACACAAACACTATTTATTGCACATCTAGTAGCAGCAGCACTGTATCTAATTCCTGACAGCCAAGACTTAGGTAACTAATAGTGGTGAATCCAACATTTCACTCTTGCTTTTAACAATTATCTAAGCAGAACACTCGAGACAAGACATTACCATTAAACCAGGAAACAACAACCTGCAGTATGTGAACAGCTGGAACCCAACTGAGCCATGGTACAGCACATCACATCAGAGTTTAGGCTACTTATCAGAATATTAACACAGAGGATTTCCTTTTAATCTGTTTGTTTCAAGACTCCAAAACTGTTAACGATTATTTGATCTAGCAGTTAATACCTGTCAGTGTGAGAGACACTGGGAGCACAGTGTTCCATACGGATGTGCCATAGCCCCTGGTCTTTGGCCCCTAATTCAAATGTAGATAAATCAGTATTTTTATTGCTGGAAGTCGTTGATGCCAGGCACCTAACCCTCTCCTTAAGTAATTCTACTAGTTCTGGTCTGATATTCAAAAGTGTAGAAATTTACTTCTGAATTAATGCACCCTTTTTTGAAACAAGCCTCCATTAGCTGAGATAACGAAACAAAAGATCTAACACTTAATTTTATGCCCCAAGGTTTGGAAACTCCTTCGTTTTCTAGAAAAAGGGATACACATCATGTTCACAATAGATCCCATTCCAAGATAAAGAATCCCTGACCAGGGATACCTTCTTGAAATAACTTACTGAGAAACATAACATTAGTAAAAATTATTTGAATTCAGCTTGTCTGAGAATTCGGGCTTTAATTAGTAAAATTATTAAATCCTAATGAATAAACATATGCATGTTTTCAAGGAAAAAAACCCAGACCACACTGACTTTAAAAATATTGCTATCTACTTTCCCTCTTCCATTTGACCTTGAAATTAAAGGCTTTTCTTTTTCCTGGCTTTGCTCACCTCATGTATTTCAGAACTGCAATATTACTGAAGTCAATAGAAGCATTGGTATGGGTAAGTGCTACTCAAGATTAGGAAGACTTGCACTATCAAGCCCTAAAATTGCTTGCTTACCAACTGCCTATGGAGAGAAAGATAATGGTTTACATGGAAAGGTGAACTAGGCTTGATATGAGAACTATATATGCATCCTCTGATGAAAATGTTATTCTAATCTACTTGTTGAATAGAAATAGCTGGCAGCAAGAAGGTTTTGGTAGCTAAATTCCTGTTTTATACATTTTAAAGAGAAAAGGGAAAATGCTTCTTTAGGAAAGCATATGTTCTCAGAGAACAGTAGCTCAAAATTAAATATTAATGCATAGTTCACATCTGTAGTGTATTAATAATTAGAACTATAACTATTTAACCCCTAGGAGAGAAAAGTAGTTTCTACTTTTAAACATCAGCTGACTCTATGCTAAGACTCTATGCTAACCCAGACATTTCTGACCAGGGTTGAAGAAAGGGATTGTGTTTTATACATTAACCAAGGATTACTTATACATATATATATGATTCTTCTCTAGGAACACTGCTGCAAGTGGACTAGAAAATTAAGCTTTTCATATTTGCTTCCCAGTGGAAGCTATGTAAAATAGAATAATAAATGATTGTCACTTTATTTCAGAACATAAAATTAATCTTAGAAAACAGAAAAGTCATGAACAATATTGCAGCAGTATTTAATGGTTCACTGGTTATTATCGCTTGCCAACATTAAGGTCACAAAAGAACATTTCTCATTTGTTGCCTAGAGTATCTGTGACTATACTCCTATTGTCAAACCTAACCTTTTGGAGAACCACAGAGGGGCAAAAAGGAGAGGAAAAAACTATTTAAAAATGTACTTTCTTTTTCTGCAGTATGTGGAAAAATAATAATAGAATTAAAAGCTTCAAGCTGCTGGAGATAGAGCAGGTCACAAACTTTAAATATTTGGTCCCTGTTGTAAAGCATTAATAAATAAATTAGCAGCAACACCTAGAATCCAAAACCAGAATTTCCCAAACCATCAGTGGTAGAGAAGCCTTCATATAATTTGAAGTTTTGCTAAAATGGGCAATATGGAGAATAAATTACTTTGGAGGTAACAGAATAGAGTATTTCTTAATCAGTGATTTGGAAGTAAACATGGATATTGATGTACACAAAAAATAAATACCATCTTCATGGTTCATCCAGAACACAAATTCAAGACATTCATTTAAAGGAAGTGTTGTCTATACATCAGTTATACAGAATCCCATCCTTCTGTGCCACTTGGCTGGGGGACTGAAATAAACTGCTTTTCTCAATCATATGTCTAATAGAAAAGTGTCCACTTCATTCCCTTATGACAGTTATCCCTAATTGGTCATACAAGGGTTTGGGAAGAAGATTCAGTGCAGCAAAGAGCCTGTAAGAACTATGGCTTCATTCCTACTTGTATTTCTTCTAGAAAGACATTTTCAGCCTCTGTAAAACATTATCAAATGGAGACATCATTAATGGCAACAGGATGCACTCAGTCTAGCAAAGCTTGGGAATTACACAGGTGACACAATACACAAAGAAACTAAGTCTATGTGAGTAAAATTTAATTTTCTCCAGATCATTCACTTGACAAGAAGTAGCCTGAGTCAATATTATTAAACTCTCCTGTTCTTCAGAACAAAATGTTTCCACCCAGTCAACTATTTGAGAATGGCCCTCAGCTCATGCTAATGCTCAAAATAAGACCACAAATTATTTGGTAGAGTGCCAGGTGACACAAGCTTCCAGCATGCCAGAAACCTTCCTGACTATTTAACAGCAGGCACAAATGAACTGTAGTGTCTGAGAAGGCACCAGCATGCTTTTCTTTACTGACACAGTTGTAGCCAGAGTCTTCCAGACTTTCAGTAGAGTCCTTGAAAAGATCTTTTGAGAATTTGGCTAAAGAAAAGCAAATACAAAACAAACCAGCTCAGCCCATCTCTCAATAGAAACTACATCAAACTGAGCATTAATAGACGAATCATTCATGGTTGTTATATTAAAAAAGAATAAGTAACTTTTCAAATATTAAAAAATCAGATTTGGACACTACACATTTGGTAGACTCAAGTATCCACTTCCCCACTGATGTATGGGTCATTTATGAGTATAATTTCCATTAACATCAATGGAAAATGTTCAAGTCAACCCCTCCAAATGCACCATATCAAGGGCAAACTCCTACATCATTTGCCTTTGCTACTGAATAGACCAGTACACAGATTACACTGCAGCTCAAAGAGTGGGAAAAAAATCCCTGCATACTATGAACAGACTCCTTATTTTGATGTTATTTATTTTGTTAATAAGATACACTGTTCTCCAAAATGACATCCAGACTGAGACTCAGTGCTGGCAGGGTAAGGGAAACAAACAATTAGGCTTGTTCCTATAAGCTATTTTTTATTGTGAGGTCGTGAACTCTTTCCCCCTGACTAGCCTCACTCTAAAATAAAATGACTGGCTTGGATATAAAAGTGTTTGTGTTTTGACAGCTCTCCTGCTCTGCTTTTTCAGCCACAGCATAATGGGTAAGCAGTGATGAGTTGGCAGAGCATTTCCAATTAAGCATATAGGGAGCTCCTTTGCCAGTCTCCAGCAAGTGATCCCACCTGCAACCCACAAGTGTTCGCCTTGGCCAGAAACTGATTTTGAGAGCTAATTAATTCTTACATTAAGCCAAATTTTATAACATCTTTTTTCAATATAATACTGCTGATGCAGACCAAGTATTCAGGAAGACCACATTATCAGCAATGATAATTTTCTGTATTTTTTACACTAAGATTTTTATGTTGAGGGGTCTCCAAAGACTTCATAATTATTAACCTACAGTAGCAAATGTAACCATCGCGGGGATGAAGCACAATGTCTGGATGTGCACCAAAGATGCATATCTCACTGTCTTCCACACTTTTCACATTATGTATTTTAAGCAACTTTCAGTTTGAGGAAATGCAAATAAATGAATAAATGCATTTATAATGCATTATAAATAATATTTTCTTAAGCACAACTGAATGAAGCATTACTTGTAGGATGACATTCTCCTGTAGATACCTGGAAGTTTCTGCAGCTGAGCAGAAAACGAATAAACATTTTTCCATTTCAGCAGAGCAAGCATATATATTCATACCTGGTACTAGGATCTGTCTGGGGAAGTTTTCTTCCCGAATGTCCCATTAAAAAAATTAGAACAAGTGATCTTTTTAATAACTAAAAAAAGGCCAGAGTATTTTATTTCAGAAGTAGCTGTGCATAAGATTAGCTTTCTATGAACCCTAAAGTGAGGACATATTTACTGATAGGTGTGTTAAGGTTCACGAGACTTTCCACAAACTCAAACTAAGATCTGAGTCACTTTCAGGTGCCAGAGAAGGATACAGATAGCATTTTGAAGAAACCATGTGAAATATAACTGGTTTTGTTTGGTTTCTTCACAGGATTTTTATCCACATCAGGTGGTGTGAGGAGCCAATTTAGCTTTGATTCAGCCATTTCAGTTTGCCTCAGCCCTGGCTGCCAGGGCTGTCAGAGACATGAGTGGGGAGAGTGTGTACATGGGCCACTTGCAGGGGCAACCAGGAGTGGGGGAAGCTTCAGCTCTGGGGAGACTTGGCCTAGCAACACCTCCCATGGGGCGCTCAGTAGGAGACACTGCAGAGGGGTTTTTCCAATCAGGTCCTGAAAGGGTGTCCACCAATGTGCGGCAAAGAAAGTTTGGGCCAGAACAGTGGTGTCCCATCCGTGGGCAGACTTTGGGAGGGGCCAGGGGGTATGAAAACTGACTGAATCACGGCTTGGTGCGGCTGCTCGCTGATGTTCCTTGGCTGGCTCACTCCCTCCTTAGCCCAGACCCCAGCCTGCCTTCTGGCTCTCCTGCCCTTGCTGGTTCCTTCTCGCCCTCGCACTGGTCCTGCCTCCTTGTGTCTCTGACTGCCTCCCTGCCACTTCCCCCTGCGTCCTTGCCTGGGCCACCCACGTTTGACTCTGCCGCCCCAATCCAGCTGGTCGCCGTGACCCTTGCCGTGATTCTGTCCAGGCTCCTGGGCCTTCCCTGGACACTCCCCGCGTGTCCTCACCGCGTGTCCGGCATCGTGGCTGTGGGAGCCGAGGCCTGTGCAGCCGAGCCTTCCCGAGAGCCACGCAGGCCCGGCCAGAGCCAGCCTGAGCACAGGCAGGCAGCGTGCACACCCCACCACCTGGACACCGACAGCGCTTCCCTGACTCACTAGAGGTAACACCCTCTTTTCTTCTCTGTCTTCTTTGTCTTCACTCTCTCCATGTCCTTTTCCATTTTCCTTTCTTCTTTTCTGTTTCTTCTAGCCCTCTTTCGTCTGGGCAACTCCTTTTTATTCTCGTTTTCATTACCAATAAACGGTTCTCAGATAAAAAGTTTGCCTCTTTTGGTTTAACTCTGTTCCCTACCATCCATTTCTAAAAGAACTCTTTGCTGTTCCCCGCATTGGAACACAACAGGTGGGTTTTGTTTTGATATTTTCACAGAATCACATAATGGGTAAGGTTGGAAGAGACCACATCTATTCCAACATTCCTGCTCAAGCAGGGTGATCCTAGAGCTCACAGCACAGGATTGTGTTCGGACAATTCTTGATTATATCCAGGGAGGGAGTTTTCATTACTTTTCTGGGCAATCTGTTCCAGTGAGTGTTCACCTGCACTGTAAAGAAGTTCTAAGGTTCAAGTGAACTTCCTGTGCATCAGTTTCTGCCCCATATCTCAGGTCCTATTGCTGGGCACCACCAAGCAGACCCTAGTCCATCCTCTTGGCATCCTCCCCTCAGATACTGATTTATTTTGATAAAGTACCTTCTCAGTCCTCTCTTCTGAAGGCTGAGCAGTCCCAGCTCCCTCTGCTTTTCCTTGTAAGAATAGCTCCACTCCCTTCATCACCTTTGTCACCCTCCACTGGAGCCACCCCAGGAGCTTCATGTTTTTTTTTTACTGAGTAGCTCAGAACTGGTCACAGCATTCCTGACGTGCCTCACCAAGGCTGAGTAGAGGAGCAGGGTCATCTCCCTGACCTTCTGGCAAAGCTCTTCCCAATGCACCCCATGATAACTTTGGCCTTCTTGGCCACCAGGGCACTGCTGGCTTATGGACAGCTTGTTGTCCTGTAGGAGACTCAGGTCCTTCTCCACAGAGTTGCTTTCCAGCAAGTTGGCCCCCATCCTGTGCTGGTGCATTTTGGGTTTCTTTTAACTGAAAAGCAATGTGAAAGCCTTACCCTTCTCAAACTAAAAGGCAAGCAAAGACCTTAAGCGCAAAACCACAAAAGTTCACAATTGATTGAAATTATTTAAAACCATGCACAGTGAGATAATACTTGATAATTATCAATTACTTAGGACATAGTAAGTGACAAAGAATTCAATGTCAAATATTTAAGGGCAGTGGAAGTTTGGTCTTGCTTTGGCTTGCAATGTACTACCAACGGCCAGGAAGGATTTTTCCCCACCAATTGAATTTAGGCAGAAGGTGTGTTCATTTCTTTTGTTCCTCCAATTATACAATCATTCATGTTCTTACAAAGAATTCTGTCAATAATGCGCATTTCCTCACACAGAAAATATGGATTAAAATGTTTCAATAAAGAATCCAAAGAAAACTGAAATAGTGGATTAAATAAAAAAAAATGTTTGAAATGTTGTAACTAAGCAAGGTAAATAAGGTCTGGAAGGGACATTACTATTATTATTGTTTATTATTATAATTATTATTCTTATTACTATTATAATTTATCAGATCTTCCTCATTTTGTAGACCATTCTCTAGTGAATGCTGAAACTCACATGGTCACCATCCCTACTCTCTGAATATATTTTATTGAATCATTTATAAAATGCCTCCCCATGGACCACATAAGATTAATAAATAAGTCTCAAGCAGGTAAAAAATCAGAGAAAGACTGTTTAACTGACCAGGAAACAGAGTTAAAGGAAGAAGGGCATTTTCACCCAGAGAGAAGATATTCTTCTTTTCTCTCTTCACAAGTTAAGGGAGTTATAATTCAAAAAAGTTCACAGTAAATTATTAATTCTGACTTGTAGCCAAAATTGATAAAACAGATGAAAAAAATGTAGTAAGAAATTCACTAATGGCTTGAAGCACAGTCTCCCCCTGTGAGTTTATAGCCCCTTAACCCACAACCTGTGTAGGAGCCATGTGTTCTCCCACCAAAGGCACATATATTCACCCGCCCCTCAACACTGCCTTTGCTGGGGTGACTTCTGTGCCAGGTTCAGAGTTCCCAGGGGGAGCCCTGGGATCTGCTAAACTGTTAGCAAAACACTTGGGAATGTTTTCTTTTCCAATGATTTTCAGGGATGCAGTCTGTTCCTGTTTAGGCAGATTGGACACAGTCCACACCCAGGTCTTTCCCTGCAGGAGGCACAGGTTTAGAGCAGACTAAGCCCCCCATGGTCCTGCCCAGCCAAAACATTCTGTGTTAAGAGCACAGGCTCTGAGCTGTGGAAGCAGGACTCTCCTGTCAGGAAGGTGAGCCATATTTTTGAGTTGGTAAAATGTTTTGAAAAGTAATGCAGTATAAACATAATGCAGTATTAACAGCCTTGCTGGCAAGACAGAGATAGAGAGAGAGAGAGACAGACAGAGAGAGATTTCTTCAGCCAGTTAAAATTAATGGGCATCCACACCACCTTTGCTATGGTTTCATGTGGAGTTGGGGCTTCACACCCAGACCCAGCAATGATGTCAAGGAACGTTTTAATGTCTTATAATTGTTTTATTCTACATTCTTCCCACTCATATTCCCTACTGCAACAGTGGCACTCTGGACAACAAAAGGAGACAGTTAGTGAATGAGGTCTTATTTAGAATCAGNGAATCAGTGGATATTTCATTTCCTTCATCTGTTGTCTACGTGGAGAACAGGAATGTACCAGCATCCTCCTGTTAAATGAACTCATAGCCCTCAAGACACTCATTACAAAAAGGGCTCTGTGGCATAAGATTGGGAATTCCCTTTTCATTTTTCCCCTCTCCAGCCAAAGTTGGCTTGCTATAGCCTAAATTATATGTATATATATATACACATATATATATATACACACACACACACACACATATATACATATATATTTATTTATTTTTATATGTATATATATATATACATATACATATAAAAA
>VZTR01023294.1:79051-111533 GCA_013400775.1 Chaetops frenatus | reverse complement strand
ATATATGTACTCATGGCAAATAAGTAGTTATATAACCATTAACTCACTTTTCCCATCATAAATGTTCAGCAGATAGAGATGTGACACTGGTTGGGTTTGTTTCTGCTGTGAAATACACAGTTTTTTTCTTATATTCTTGGGTACTCATGGCCGGGCTCAAACATTTCCAGATTTAGTGACAGTAAGGAATTTTCCTTAGGTGAGGTTGGTTGGCACACAGTAGAATAGGGTACATGTGCACCCTAAGCTCATCTAGTGTATTTTATCCAATGGATTCTCTGCCATTGCTCTGGCCTCCAGCACTGTTGCTATTTCAGTTCCACTTGATCTTTACCTATGGTGCATCCATATTTATATCTACAGAGAACTAAGTGCCTTAGTTTATAACTGAGGTTACTGAGTTCAATATCAGTTCATACATCATGTCCTGTCTCTTATGGCTTTAAATTCCCTGTAAGATACAGTGAAATACTTCCATAACCTGATACATTGTGTACTTTCTGAAGCAAGACCTTTGTACAGCTCATGTTTTGAAAACGAAATTGTGAATTCATCCGACAGGAATATTTTTCCCAGATGTGGAATTCAGAAGACAACACTGAGCACATGAATTTCTTTTCATTGCTGTTTTCATATATATTTTTCTCTCTCTCTCACCATCATTTACTTTATTTCTTCTTTCCTGCTCAATATACTAAACTGAGGGCAAAATCTGGTTATTAGGCGTGTGTTTGTAATATTAGAAACAACATAATGAAAGGACACCCTTTCATTAATGTCTTTTCTGTCCATTCCTATTGCTCTGCTAATAATGTGGGAAAGTCAACACAGGTCAAAACTCATCCTGACCCTACAGCTACTGTGTTGGCTTCAGACTCTCTTTTACTTTCCAAAGAGAAGGGGAGAGGCTGTTTGAAACATAATTTTCCTTTTCCTTCAGTTATTCTAAAGTTTTGAAAAGTATTTCTCTATAGTTAAATATGCTTTGGACTGCATTTCTGAACAGCTTGCAGAGACTACCACATAATCTAATGAATGCTATACTTGAAGGGTTGACCTTATTAATTGGCACTGTGATATCCACCTGATCGCTTCCTTCCTGCTTCCCAGGAGAAGTGTCAAGATTTAAAACTCAAGATTTGTCTGCTGATAATTTTTAGGGGATAAATAATTTGATTCATAAGACTTTGAAGTACCTATTAAATCACAATGTGATTAGAGTAGAGTTTCTCTCTGTAGAGTGAGTACAAATCCCTAATTGGTATTTTTGGAACAACTCACCAGTCTATTTCTCTATTGGCAAAGTCCAAGTATTGCAGTGCAGGACTGTGACCTGAGCCCACCTGGATCTTAAGTTCAATATGGAAAAGATAAGAAATATTTTGTGAGCCTTTAGACAACACCTGCAAAAGGAAAATATCTTCCTAAGTTATGCATGATGACATTTTATGGTCAACACAGAAAATTGTTCTGGATTTTTTTCTAAACAAGGAAAAAAAAGAAAGAAAACCCCAAACTACTATTTTTGACATTATTCTTGTATCATAGACAAGAATGAAAAAATCCCCAGTAAATCCATCTTGTCCAAGAGAGTTTATCATTCCATGTTTAGCTAAAGTGACTGTTTGGATTTCTATGGACCCATCTAGGAGCATGAGAGAAAGATAATTTCTGATAGCTTCTAGACACAAGCAGGATTCATCTGAAGATGTCAGTAGCTCTTCAGCTGGCAATACTTACCAGAGGTGTGCTTTCTAGAAAAGATATTACTTGTTATTTTAAGTTATTAATAAACTTCTAAATTTTTGAAAGTTATTTGTGTTTCAGTCATTCAAATAATTTCTTTTCCCTTTTCAATAAGTTCTGCCAAGAAAATATAGCTGCATATATGTAATTCTTGCTCCTCTTTTGTTTCTGCTCATTCTGATTATCAATTTCTAAACATCCCAGAGCAATAGACCTCTCTTACCCCAGGAGACCATCTATATAAAGATTACAGCCTTTAAAGATGCACAATTCAATGCATAAAATATATTGCTAGTCACCATTAATTTTTTCAAAAACACTAGGTTATAAATTGCTAAAGAAGGAAAAACTGTGTATAGAATTCAGGTGAATAAATAAATTATATTAACATTATTATAGAAATAAATGTCCTTCATAGTACAGTGTCAAAAATGTAAGGCAATAGCAGCAGTGAATGGCAGAGTGTTATCCCAGGAATGAACTCTGCTTGATCAGTCTTATACCACTTTGCAACTTTTCTGATTTCTCAATACATTCTTATGATCTATAAAGATCTCAGAAATACAGATTCTTTTCAACTTTGCCATTACCCACAAAGAAATCTTATGGCAAAAAATCTAATGGGGCATCTTATCAGAGGGCATCAGCCTGGAAAATAGAAAAGAAAAGGTTTGCTGGAATTTATGGCCAATAGAAAAAAATCCCTTCATAAAAGAGGAAATTTTTTTCTCACTACCATGTGCTTTGAATATCTTTAAAACAAAAATTAACACAGAAGATGGTTTAGCATGATATCCCAGGGAGAACCAAGAAAAGCATTTTTCAGGCAATTGAGGTAACATAAAATCAAAGATGCATTTATAAAAAGCAAGAAGAATTAAATGTCTGATAGTCTCAGCCTTAGTGAATTCTGTGGTTATTAGTTAAGCTTTAATTCACTGCAACTCTCTTCCTAATGGACTGGCAATTAATTATTTTATCAGCTACTTAAGAATCATGGCATAATACTGCACTGTGAGGAACACATTCTAATTTACATTGTTCTGGCCCAGCAATGATATTGGGTATGATTACTCCATTCTGCCCTTTCTAATACACATCCTAAAGGGCAACCTATACTTTTAGCAGACGTCCACAATAATTCAGTCTCCTCTCTTCTGATACGGCCCTGCATAACAGGATTTAGTTGTAAATGTAAAAGATTGTTGCTGGTTTTAACATGGACATCACAGTTATGGGTTAAGCTGTCAGAAGACCTTTTTACATCCTCCAAGTGTATGTCCCACAGTGACTACATGGTGTATCCTGGCTCCCCCAGGATGGTCCCTGCAATCTTAAGGGACAGTCTCACCCAGTAGTAAAAATGATGAAATAACTATGTTAGAAAATATGTTATTCAGAGGGCTTGAAAAACCTTGCTTGGAAGTGATCTGATAAAAAACTTATCAAAAAAAAAAAAAAAGAGAAAGGAAAAAGAAAAAAGAAAAAAAGAAAAAGAAAAAAGAAAAAAGAAAAAAGAAAAAAGAAAAAAATAGAGAGAGAGAACAAAAGAAAAAAAAAACACAAAAAACCAACAACCCCAAAGTAAACAAACAAACAAAAAAAACCAACCAAAAAAAACCACAAAACCAAACCAAAAAAAATGACAAAAACCCCCCACCAAAACCCCAAATGCATATTTTCCTAAGATGCTTACTGTAGGAAGTTAAAAAAAAAAGGAATTAATGTCTTGGCTAATACGTCCCTTTTTCTTGCAATTTTTTTCAGGCTTTGATATTTTCCTTTGACTTGTTGCCTCTATATGTAGACATATATTTATATCCCTTTCTTCTACAGACATATGTTCCTTGCAATGCACTGAATACCCTTCTTTTCCCTAAATCAACATATTTAATATATAAACAATCCTTTTCATCCCCAGTGCAAGCATGAATGGGAACAAACCCCATCAGCCTGATAAGAATCATAGACATTTCCCTGCTGATAATGCATTCAGCATCTCCCAGACCAAAGGTTAATTAATTCACTACTAAAACCCATATACATTCACTCACACAAAGAGTGGATTTTACTCTAATTTTACCATTTTCACTTAATTCAGATGCTATCATCAGGAAAACCTGTTGCACTCAATGTGTATTATTTTTACATACACCCCCCTAAAGGATCTAAGCCTTCAAAAGTTAGTTACACAGCAAAATACTTGGCACACAGAGTAGTCAACACTTATAATTTGAAGACATGGTCTGCCACAACGTTTTACAAAGAGCATTTTGAAATTATAAAAAGTAGATAAAGTTCTGTGTGATCCTCGAAGGTGATATACTCAGATATATTGCAGATTATCCAGACACATACACCTGTGGTATAATTTCCAACATTTCCGTAGGAATATCTTCACCTTAGGTGTGTCCCTAAACTAGGAACAAGTTCTTGTGGGTTGTTTGACTTTCTGACAGTCTCTGAACCTCCTCAGGTAATTTCCCAAAATTACCTGTTGATCACCTCCATAGATCTATTCTCTATGGAAAACAACTAATAATTTCTTAGGTACAATTTTTTTTTAATTTAATTTTGGTTTATTCCAAGGTTTTGTTTTAAGTTTAACCTTTCCAATTGCCAGAAGAGTTTGTGTTCCTTTTGAAGACAACTGAATACTCATGAATATCAGTCTCCCTTTAAAGAAAAAAATAATTCTCGACTCAGTGATGAAAACTGTAACATTACAAAATGAAAACTGAATGAAAAAGTGTCTGGATTTTGAACAAATTGGCTAGATTGGATCGAGACCTGAGCAACCTGGTGTAGTGTGTGTCCCTGCCTGTGACACAGGGGTTGGTACTCAATGATCCTTAAAGTCCATTCCAGCCCAAACTGTTCTACAGTTCTGTGATAGAATGAAACAAATTTTGCAAATTCACCAGATATTCCAGATCATTTTTTCAAATGGCAAAAAAGTTGTTCCTTTTTAAAAGGGATGTCAGACCTTGCAACCATTCAGCTTTTGTTGCCAGTTTTCCAATCCTTAATGCCCCGGCATTTAAGTATAAATTGGTATATTTTTATCATTCTAGGCATTTGATTATATGTGAACCCTATATGAGATGGGAATAGAAATCTTTCTATAGAAGTTCCATGTAAGAGTACATCTATAACTGATCAGTTCTGTCCTTACCCAGAGAGAGTTAAAGTGCAGTGAAAGGACACATTTTGAGGCATGCTTACCACACACAGTGATAGGTTCTGAAACACAAAGCAAACCTTCACGGAGCAGAGTATAGCAATGTTCTTCAGCTGCTGCACCTTTTGAATGTGTGGATGGTTTAAAAGCAATTCCCTGGCATAATCACCCTATAAAGACTTTGCCCAAGTATGAAAACATAGAGTGGGTGCTCAGAAGATAGTCCACGTAATCTTACCCTGTTCATAAATATCAACTTTTTAGTGTGTATCTATTTCCAAATGTCTTTGAAATTCTGAGTGTCCTTTTTTTGCTGAATAGGGATAGTATAAACATTGGTATGTGTACGTGCTGTGCTCAAAGCTGAAGGACAGAAACAATGGGCTGTTGTCGTTGCATTACCATGCAATTGCTGTGCAGCTTTCTTTAGCCTTGTAATGCTGGGGGTCAGATAAAATAGCCAGGAAGGTCCCTTTTAATTGGAAAATCCATTAAATAGACAGGGAGGAGTGGGAAATGTATACTATGAAAAATACAAGCATTAACCTAATTTTTGCTTCAAGATCATACGCTGGAAAATATTTACCAGAAATAAACAGAGCTCAAGGCAAGGGTCAAGCAGCAGAGAGCTGAAAAGATAGTGTACCATTAATATAAAGGATTATGGTCAGTATATGACTGAGAATAATTCTGTGGAAGCTCTGGCAAAGACAAATGTACAAAAGGCTTCTAAATGAAACCAATGAAGCAGGAGTTCTGATAGTTTAGCGGCAGCACACTGGCGTGGTGCAGCTGAAAAAGGAAAAAAAACACCCACTGGGGGAAAAAAAGTAATAAACTCTTGCTACCCATGGGCAAACTTCACAGCAGCTGAATAAGACAAATAGAAGAAAGAGTCTGCTGCTGCCCAGAGGGAAATGTAATGACCCAAGATATGACCTGCCATAGAGAGAGCCCTAAGGAATAAGACAGAAGTAGAAATCTGGGAAGTTATGTGAAACTAAAATAGGATCTGAATTAAGTCCAAGTCAGCCAAGCACTGATGGAATTGAGAGAAAATTTTGATAAAGCACTGCTACTCCCTTCCCCCACTTGAAGATAAATTATTGTCCAGGCTACTCAAATCCAAACATAAGACATGTAATGGGATATATATTGTGACTGAATTGTCACACTAGCAGTGTTTATACCGGAAAAAGGGCAAGTGTAGGGGTCTCTGAACAGAGATTCAGAGTGGCCCAGCTGTTACATCCACATACTACTAACATTGATCCACTAAGACTGTTTTTAAGTCTAAGACAGTATTTTTTGTTCTCTCTGCAGTACAAGCCCTTAAACTTCATAAGGACTGTAAAACTTTACTGTCCTTGCTGAAACAAATCACTGCTATGAGACAAGTCATTGTTTGTGCAAAGTCTGACTTAAGAATTGCCTTGTTTCTGTTTGGTTGAAGTTTATTTGGGGGATTGGGGTATATTTGTTTTTTGGTTTTTGGTGAGGTTTTTTTATTTGGTCTTGTATTTCAATATCAGGAAATGCAGGCAGGGCAGCTTTCAAGGATAGAAAATATTTCCTATTGTATAAGATCCATGTACATCTTTGGCTAGTGTTCTTCTCAAGTAGCAGACAAAGAGTGCAGAAAATATTTGAGTTATGGATTAGAAAAATAGTGATTCTCCTGTTTCTAAAGGTCTCCCAGGATTATTTATTTTCTGAAAATAATAGAGCTCATTTTTCATCATCCAAGGTAATTAAGCTAAGCATTAGCATGCATTCATTCTTTACTGCTCTTTCTTTTTCTTTCTGGCAGTCTTTATCTATTTGACATGAGAGATTAACATTATTCCTTTGAAAGAAAGTATCTGGCCCAAATTTTCCTCCACAGTCTCACATCCTACAACTTCTTTTAAAACAGACTGAAAAAGTGAACTTTTCATGGAAATGTTAACATGAAACATGTTGACCTATCCTTCTTCTTCCCCTTGAATTGCTGAAATATTTGTTGACTATGACCTAAATCTGTCAATAGTTTAGCAGCCTTGAAGTTATATTTTCCAGTAAAGAAAGTTTCTCTGGAAAAGGGTAAAATTCTCCCCAGTCTGTCTGTGTTATAAATTGAAGATTATAATGCACCACTTCAGTGTACTTCCTTTGTATCATGCCTTCTATATTTTTTTATCGCAGGTCTTCTTATTGATATCCGTTATACATATAACAAATTATTAAAATAGACATAGAGGCATCAATGTTAACCCACAAGATGGGAAAGGACATAAAAAAGTGAGCATTTTTTGGCTCCTTTATTTGCATCTGGGAAAATGGCAGGAGATACTTCTTTCCTGAATCAAGAATTATAAACTTAACCCAAAATAAATAGGCTTTTAAGTGATAAAACAAAAATAAGATTAAATGATGGTTGTTCATTTTTTTTTTTTTTTTTTTTTTTTTTTTTTTTTTTTTTTTTTTTTTTTTTTTTTATCCTCAATAGTTCTGTATGTATCTAAACTTGTCTAAAGATTCTGCCTTCATTTTATTCTTTGGTGCTCTGTTTTTTTGTTCTTGCAGTGATGTTCTCCTCTGCCTTAAACAATTATTTCCCTTCCCTCTCTGTTGTTTTTTGGTCTTGAGTTTGCTTATAAGAATCAATTATGTCCCTTTTCAGGCTTTGTTTTAAGAGCCTACCCAAGCTGTGCTCTCTTGAACATATCTATTTTGTCTTCTGTCTCAATGAAGGGCAGTCCAGAGATCTCTGAGCTAGAAAAAATATTAGCTAGTCTGCTTGCATGATTCACTGCAGCATCCCATGGAATCATGAGTTTAGATCTCAAATTAATGAAGTCTCTGTTATGCAGTACTACATTCTTACTAATAATATGCTTCCTTCTGCCTTCTAATCTTCCACTCCCTCCTCTGCCCTGAGTGATCAATTTACACCCACATTTCTATTCTGCCTTCCCATTTTATCACCCCTCAATAAGGTTCACATCCCACTGAAAACAATCCATGCATTAGTGTTTGAATAAGATCATTGGAGAAACACACAACAAGGAAGAGAAATGCTGTACTCTAAAAAGAGATCAGTTCACAAAGGTGGTGCCCAAAAGGCAAAACAGCGTTAAAATAGATGATGTGAATAATTTTGGATTTATTGGGCTGATAATGAAAGACACTGAATGTGCATCACATTTACTCAGTTCAATAAAAGTTGACAACAGCGTCTGGTAAGAACTGGATGGAAGGGGAAGCATAGGGATATAAAACAAGTAATTAAGATACTATGAGAAAGCAGAATGAAGTCACAGAAATTAGAAGGGATTTTAGGAATGGCTGTCTAGTTCATTAATAGCCAAAACAACATTTTCCCTTATAGCACATCTTGTACAGATTCTAAAATCTAGTTCTAAACATGGACACTAAAATGTCCTTGCAGACATATTGGAGAATGGGCAATCCCAAATTTCTGGTTCTTTTTCAGCCTAGGGAACAGTTACCTAACAGCAAAGAAAATGAAACCTAAAAAACCTACAACTAAAATTACTATCTTTATTCTAAAAGTCACACCAACTGCTCTGAAACTGGTTCATAAAAAAAAAAAAAAGGAAAAAAAAAGACATTTGTAAGGAAGAGAGGAGGGGGAAAGACATCACATAGTCCACTTAAAGACGGATGGAAAACTCTGCTGTGCACCACTGTGATGGCCACCTGCTGTGCTCTGAGTGGGGAGCGATAAATAGGGTGGGTCGGGTACTCTAGAGCTCTCTTATTTCTCATTTCTGCATATCACAGATTTGCATTTTGTCAATTCCTGTCTACTCAGATCACTAAACTTGTGTTCTGCACTTCTCTGCTGATAGATGTTATACATTCCTTTGGGATCCCTCTCTATAGGAGCTGGGTATGAAAAGATCTTCTAGATGAAAAATGTGTTGAATGGGTATCTTGAAAATTTTCCTGACGACTGTTTAAGTGGGAGTCAAACTACTTTGGTTCACATCATGGAAATCAAAGCATTTTTTCTCAAAACACAGGTGAAATATAAGTGCTTGGAGTCTAGGGCTGTCTTTTTAGTGTGAAAAAGACTGTCATAGGGTTAGAGATGAAATATGCAAGTACCTCAATCCAACTGGCATACTCCTAAAAATAAATTTAATTTCAATGGGAATTTTCCCTGGCTAACAAATGACCAAAGAGCACTTCATAAAGCCCAAAGGTAGTAGCTAGTATTTCAAGGACACTTCTTACTTCCTGAGGGGGATTTCACTATCTAATATCTACATGTAGCAGTTATGAAATATACATAACCAGTAAGGCAGAGAGACAGAATAAAATATTGAAATTAGTGCATTTGTATATCTGGAAATCATGTCAGGTCCCTCATTTCTGCACATATTCCCACAAGTCAAGAACTTCACCCACAGTCACACAAGCTAAAGTCAAAAATCATGTTTCAGAAGAGGCTTTGAAAACTTTACGAAATTTCCTTAGTGGAAAACATGCTCAAATACTCACGATGGTGTAAGGGAATTGACTAATGGTGGTGTAAGGGAATTGAAAAAAAAAAGGTGAAGAGAAAAAGGAACTTGAATCTATGTAAATATCACCATGCTGATCTATGAGTTTTAGAACCTTTTGTAAAAAAGCTTTAAAAAAAAACATTAAAAACAAACCAAGCCCAAACAAGACCAGTAGCAGATCAGAAACACAAAGTTGCTGAACATCAGACTCTAAATCTAAAGGTGAGGAAAAAAAGAAAACTTTAAGTTGGCAGGCGCAGGGGGGCTTGCTCAGGGAAAGAAAAGGATTGACCAACTAAGCTTAAGTAAAGGAAAAGACACTTGTTATTACAGGGCATGGACATACTGTCATGGCTTTACAAAGCAGAAATGCTTACATGGCAATGAGGGGGTAAGCCCAGCTGTGGCCAGTCTCTGGTGCCATCCTCAGGGCCACTGCTGGGGCTGGCACTGGTTAATACCTGCATCAGTGGTGTGGAGAAGTGGATGTGCTGCTCTTCTGATGGACTTCAGCAGGCTGCAGAAATGGTATGACATGAAATGCAAAGTCCAGAATTTGAGACAGAGCCCCACCAGGCAGATGTGCAGACAGGGGCTGGCTGCAGAGAGAGCAGCTGGGAAGAGATGGAAGGGTTTTAGCAGCACAACAAAACACCGTGGCCAGACTTTTTCCATCCTTTACATAAACTTGCGTTTCTTCCTTTTTGTNAAAAAAAAAAAAGAAAGTGAAGGGTTAACACACTTAAATTTGACAGAACCCAGCCATGTGTTTTGAAAGCCATTTGACAACACAGAGCAGGAGGTGTGGTGCCCTGTAGTTCAGAGGGTACATTGTTTACCATGAAATGCCGGATTTGCATATGGTAAGTACTTTCTTTTATTAAAAAGCAAGGCAAATAGTCACACGAACTCCTCTTTAAATAGCAAAGAAGAGCACTTAGCCACACAGACTGAAGAATTACACCAACAGAAATGGCAGAAGAATCTGGCCAAGACATTGAAAAATACCCAACTTATCTCTGAAAAACTGAAGTAATTTTTCTTTCCTGTGTTTGGTGGCAGCTTTGCTCCTTTATCACCTGTACAAAATCAAAAAGAGGTGAACCCTCCTGCACATGAGAAAAACTTCTTATTTAAAAATAAGATTTCAGTCTTGTGTGGGTTATGAAAACCTACTGGCAAACAAAGCTCACAGGAACCCTTATAACCTATAGGATACACAGTTTATCTTTGCTCTGATTAAATCTTCCATACATTTTAATCTCTTCTCTTTCTTTGCACACTTTATAATAACACTCTCTTCGAGCAAACACTCTTTAATCTTATAATTTGAAAACTAATTCTATTTCAGCTGTCTTTTTGGCAAGTGACCTTTTCTTCTTCTTTTGCTAGAGGTAAAAAAAAAAATCTTGTCTTTCTGATTTTTATCCTCAGCATTCTGTATCTCAGAACTGTTCATCTATTGAGGTTTTTGTCAGCAATAATATTTCTCATTCTGAGTTTCTTGGTGAGCAAACCTTAGAAAAGGTTCCTTCCTGAAAGCCATTTGATTAATTTGTCTAAATGCATTTCTTTTGTAAACCAGGTTGATTATTTGAAAATGTCAGGCTCTGGTAGCAGATTTGAGAACTCTTCTGGCATACATTATTGACCAAATTAAAAACAAAGTATAGAGACATGACAGCAAGGCAGACCGATGACTGACCTGCCATCTGTCATGGATGGATTAAAGAAGTCTTTCTGTACAGATATGTAGGAGACACTAATTCCAATCCAAATACATAGATTGGCTCTTGCAGGAGATTTACTGAGAGGAAAATATTTTCTGGGTAGTTGAAGTCAGCTGTCATGTCACTAAAACAAACTGCTCATCGTGACCCCAGGAAAACTTGCATGTGCCATGTACCATGTATTCTAACTACTACATCCAATTAATTGAGGGAATCATTACAAATGATTCGTGCATGTCTTGGGTGGTCTAAAGATAAAATAGTTAAGAGCCATAAACCACTGTTTTAATCTTCATAGTGTTTTTAACAGTAAAATGGCCATTGATCATACAAAGCCTGAAGGTCTTTCCCACAGAGAAGAAGTTAACTAAAGAAGATTTCTTTGTCACTTAAAGCAGCATGAATCCAATTGAACTCCACTGGTCTCACACACATGCACTCCAGACCGAAGCAGTGTTACCACTACATAAACAAAATCTCAGTCACTTCATCCCAGAAATTAGGCTGCCTCCATTATTTGATGGGGCTTTTAGATGGGGGCTGAGGCTGTGATGAATAACCTTTTTGGAGTGACAGCTCTCTCACTCAAACAGAGATGGAATTAAAACTCTATTTTGGCTGGGTGACACTGATACTATTTGGAATCTTTGTCTGCAGCCTGGATTATGGGACAAAGGACATCCTCAGCAAGTTTAAAATGACATCAGACTGGCAATGTGTCAATAAAGTGAAACCTGTCAGTCAGAAGGGCCTAGACAGGCTGGAGAAATGGCCTCACGAGAACTTCATCTGCCATGTGCCTCTTGGATGTCTCATTCCGTGAAAGATGTGCAAAGTCTAGTGGAGGTCATCAAGCTGGCCAGGGACCTGGAGTACATGGAATCTCAAAAGTAGCTGAGAGAGTTGTGTCTGTTCAGCCCAGAGAAGTTTTAAAGTGGAGCTTAGTCTGTTTACACCTACGCAGGTGAAACACACAGAAAGGAAGAGAGTCTTCTCGGGGGTGCAGAGAGTGGAGTGAGAGGCAACAGAGATGAGAGAAAACATGGCAAATTCTGGTTAGATACGGGAGTGGGAGGGATGATAGTCAAATAATAAAAGAAAAGGTAGAGCATCCTTATCTTTGTTGGTGTTTGAGAACCAACTACTTAAAGATTTGCACAACCTGCCATGGGCTCTGCAAAGAAGGTTGGTCTAGATGACCTCAGGGTTTTTTCCCAAGCCAAATTATACTGTGATGCTATAGCTGATATTTGAATGGTTAAAGTTTGCTCACTGAATCCTTCCTCAACAATTCTTCCCAGAGAAAGGGTTAAACTTCTCAGCAATGGTATGAAGGAACTGAAACCTAAATTTCCTGGACAAAACTTGGCTTTCAACCCAAGGTTCTCGAAGTAAGTCACACTATTATTTTTAGGTTGCTGACATGTTAGCAACTCATCCTTCTTCAGAAGACTTGTCAGCTTGCACAGAACTGGCAAATACAATAAGACTGGAAAACAATAACTACAGTGGTAGTGTAAGCTTTCATGTTTCATTTACCTCAGTTCTTTGAATTCAGGTTTTTAGTAAAAGAAAACTACTTTTTCCTGGTAAAAGTGCTTACAATAGTTATGACTCTTTGTGATTCTATCTTCCATTTCTGTTCCTTGGTTATAGTTTGAACTCACAGATTTAAGAATGGAAATTCCCTGTTTTGATTTCTGTTCTGTTCTAACAAAATAGAGTTTTCCTCCCACAAATTCCATTTTAGAAACAGTTATAAAGGTATCTTTATTTAAATAGTCTTTACTAAATCATCTTTACTAGTCAAAAAGGTAGTGTAGATGCTAAGCTGAACAGGCCAATAAAAGAAGTCAGTATCCAACACAGAAAACCTTTTTGGATTGGGCTGAAGTCTAGGAGAGTAGAGGGGAAAGCACTGATTACATTTGTGGATTGATGCCTCAAAAAAAATTGGTGAAAAGATCATTCTGTCACAGGATGACATCTCTCTTCTATTTCCCTTTGCCAGCCAGCAGAGCTAGAGGGATCTGGGAAGAGGAAGCTCAGCTCTGAAAACAAATAATTCCAAATTTGTATTGTCAGCTGCTGCCCACACTATAAATAACCTAATTTGCCCTGTACACAAGCCTACAAGTAAATTATTCTAACAGAACTACAGAAAGGATGAATTTTCAGTTGTGGATGCATAATTTGCAGTTCTTGAACAACTGTTAAAGGGGCAGGAACTTTTTTTTCAGTTCATTCTCTAGTTAATCTAGAGACGTACTTAATGCCAGGGAAAATACTTTGACTGACTGAGATGGTTTCTTGATTTGCTCTTGTAAGAAGGGAAAAACACTTGGCCTGCTGCAGAGGAGGGCCAGGGTAAGGTCTCTGATCACCCCCTGCACTCGAATTCCTTTACAGCCACACAGGAGAGAAAGCCTCAGCATGTCAAATGTTGCACACACAGGTGACTCAGTGCCTCAGCAAACAAACCCATTTTAACTGTGCCTCCACCTTCCTTGTCTCTTTAACCCTTGCCTGTGCTTTTTCCAGTATGGGCTACAGCCATACAAGTAACCTCAACAGATGCAGGGACAGTCCCTTGATTTTGATGGAAGCTGGCACAGTCTGGCTGTGTGATCCCCTTAGGTACCTGGGTGGCTTTTTCCCTGGGTCCTTTTAGAGAAAGTCTCTCATTCTGGCTGGCTTGCTAACTGTGCTGGAGAAAATCGGGTAAAATGTACCAGGAAACATAGAAACAATTCAACAGCCAAATTCTGATTCCTGTGCCCCAGGCCCAGCACTATTTAATTTACTTAAGTAGGACTATATCTAAGTATCCAAGAGCCTAGAATTATGCATCTTAAAAAATCAACCAAACAAAAGGGAATGTTTATTAAAAATCCTCTCTTTTTCTTTTACATGACAAAGGTTTCAGCTATGTCTTTACATCAGCAGGAACAGCATCTCAAGGAGAGGTCTACAGAGGAAACAGCTGGTGTTGGTGCTATGTCGTCCTCACTACAGGCATTTTGGAGGGCTTGTTCCAGTAGAGGTCCATTAATGGTTGGGCATTAACTGTTTTGGGTTATTTTCATCACAAATAAATACATTTTGGAGGATCCAAAACTGCTTCCCGATGTAAAGCAAAGCATAGCAAGCACTTGTATCAGTGGTGCACACTCCCTCTGAGCTAAACAACCAACATATGTGCATCCCTACAGAGAATGCAAAAGATCCAAAAAAACCAGATTTGGATCATCCTAAGGAAGAAAGGAAATGTGTGAGTGAAAATCCTCAGTATAATCGTGAAACATTTGTGCCTGGAAGAACATCTGTGTATCAGTCTGAAAGGAATGTGACAGCCCTCAGAAGTCAGAGTGCTGGGGTGGGCTGATGGCATTTGTTGAAACAGTATCAAAGTATTCACTCACTTCTAGTTCTGGAGCAGGGAAGGGTCTATTCATCACTTTCAAATAAGGGAAATAACCTGTTTTTAATCTATGGCTCCTGGACTACACACTGCTATCCAGTGGGCTTTCTCAATTGTGTTGCTTTCCTTTGCAGGCCACTTCTCTGATTGTCTCTTGTGATAGAGTACTTCCACACCTAACAATGAAACTACTTCCTTAGGGTAATAATTTATATAGCAAAAACCTTTAGAGTTTTGGTTTTCACATTATTTACACTGATGAAAATAAATATTACCTCCACTGTTATAGCTAATTATCCAAGTTTAAATGAGATTGAGATGAAACATGAAGCAAGTTGGTTTTTTTAAATTTTCTGGTTCTTTTCAGAAACATCTTTGAAATTAGTGGATTTTTTTCCACCTGAGAACTGGCTAGATCGTTGAAGCAGTGGTAACATCTTACTAGTATAAAGACTCAATTAATTTCATAATATAAACTTAAACTAGGAAAAATGTCACTTTATTCTTGAGGAAGTCTGATATAGATATATCCTCCCCTGCAAGGGATTATTGAGATAGCAATTTGCAAGCAATTGGTAGAGGATGTGTACATTTTTACTGAGTCACTGTACTACATGATTATTAAAGTTACAGATAATGGCAAGATTCATTTTCACAGGTGTGTCATCCATTTGTACTTCATAAAGGGAGTTGAACAAAGAAATTATAAATAAATTCGAATTTTAGAAGTATTAAAGAACTTGTAGGTAGGCTGTAAATGTGGGTATTCCTGCTATCAAAAATATGCATCTGTGTAAATGGCAACAAAGCAGAATTAAGAAATAAACATTCACTTTTTTTTTATGAGAGAACAATAGACCTAATTGATAAAAGGAGTAATGCAACCGGATAGAAGAAAAAACTTCTTCCCTAGGTGGACAGTTGGAGAAGGTTGCCAAGAGGGGATTTGTAGTCTCCATCCTTGGAGGGAAGATCCAATCCTGGTCTGAACTCACTGTTGACCCTGTTCTGAGCAGTAGCATGAACTAGAGACCTCTCGAGTTCCCCTGCAACACGAGTGAGACTTTGATACTTAGAATCTGGCATACTTTTGTTTCATCATTTCTCACTCATGATGTCAGTGCACTTTTGGCTCATAGCACCTCATTCTTACCACAGGTTGTGCATGTGCATACATATGTACGTGCATTTTCATACAGGTGGAAGAAATGAACACATCAACCAAAGAGGGTAGAACATCTTGTTATTTCTTGTCACAAAGGAAAAATTTTCATAACAGTGTTAGAAAGTTTCAGTAAATACTGGGTGGCCAAAGTGCTGAGAGCACTGAGGACCTAATTATTAGCTGTTTGTTAGCTAATAACAGCAGCTATATAACAAAAGATGTTACAATTTACATGCTACATTTAGTGGCTGTACTGCAATGATGCACATTTACATAATAGTATTCGATAGTGTGCTCTTAGCTGACAAAAAGATAAATGCTTGATCGTTTTTATATCTTAAAAGCTTTTCTAGCAAGTAGGATGATTAAGCCATTTGAAAAAGAAATCTATTTTCTTTGAGATAGCTTTGATAACACTTTTTTCCTCCCCTAAGGACCTTTCAGAGGTGAAACCAAAGAGATGGTCACACTGATGCTTTTAGATGATCCACAACAACAGGATAATATAAGTATTATGATCAGCATGACCTGCACTGAAGGAAGGAGTCATACTCTGCTCAGTTTTGACCCTGTTACTCTAGTCTGTGACAATGCAGGAGGAGTTATTAGATTTCAGATAGCCTCAAGATCTCTTATTGATTGCAAAGACAGGTTCCTCTTCTTATTGACCACGTTCATTTTGTGTGTCATAAAGTTCCCTATTTGTGCTTTTTTTGGATGAGAATTTATATAGGCTGCTTATTTCATTGTTCTGATGAGAGAATGCCTCAGAAAAAGAATAAATCTATGTCTACAGATAGAGGAATAATGAGCTAGCAAGCACTTATTTCACTGTAGTTGAACTATCTTTCATATATAACCCTATGAACTCATCACAAGGACATTTTATGCTCCCTCACCTCACTTTTTTAAAATGAAGTTCCCACTTTGCAGGACTCACTTTTCAGAATTCTTACATTTTGAGTCTTTTTACGCATTTCTCGGATAATTATGTGGAGTGGAATTAATCCAGAAGTTACTTATCTTATCTAGGCTAGTCATCTACGGTTTCTCTCCTGACACTGGTGAGAGACCGGTACCTCCAAAGGGCAATTTTCATACCATCCAAAAATAAGTGTATAAAAGATTATAAAAAGCATGAAATTAATTCTAACAGTAATGTTAAATTTTGAGCTTGGGTACAATTTCTACTGAATTCATATCATATCTATACCCTACATGAACTTAATCTATTGCTTCGTGTGTTAATTATTCTCATCTGTATTAAATATTCTGTATAACACTTCTGAAAATGATTAGGACAGGCCAATAACTAACACTAAGAGCTTATCAAGGTTTTTAAATGTCCTCTGGGAAATTTTTCATTGGAAAATGTTGATTAATTGAAACCGAGCCTTTGGTCCAGGATGGAATTTCTGGTAAAACATACAAAAAGACAGCTACTGTTCTCAGAATAGCAAGTAGTCAAGTTGTAATACTAATTAAGTGTGGAAATCTTTTTCTTTAAGATGGGAACTTTATGCAATCTCTCCCATTCTAGGTATCTTACCTACTCTACTGGGATACATGGTGATTTCATGGTCTAATGAATCTTTAATTAATGAAAGAGATTTGGATAATTCCAGAAAGAAGTACTGAGGGCAGCCAACAAGCTCACTGCTGATGTAGCTCATGTGGGTCTCCTGCATTTACATGAATTTCTTTGGGTATCAGAGCTACTTGGGGATCCCTTCATTTTTTTCTGAACTTTCATTCCCCAAAACACTGAAACAAAAGTTCTTGTGGATCAGCTGTAGAGAATCTTTCACATAAAATCTTGTTTTCTCCTCCAAAGGAATAGGGATACATTTTAAATCTTTAAAAATTAGGATCAAACAATTTCGAGAGTTCTCAGACTTCTCTTTTAAACAGAAGAGATGGGTAAAATAGGGTGTGATTCTTTACAACATAGAACCATAATGAATAAGCTTGATTTAAAAGCAAGCCATTATTTATAAGCATGTTATTAATTCTTTCATAGTGAAATGATGGAAGGAAAGGGGTAGTCCCATAGGAGTTGATTAGTGGAAAAACAGATGCATTTGGTACAGGAAAGGGTGGCAGAGGATGAAATAAAGAAAGAATAAGGCGTGTCATAAACAGCAATGGAGTGAAATTGCCTGAATGAAGCTGATGAAACATGGGGCTGAGGCAGCAACCAGTCAGCAGAGAAGCTTTTCAGAATAAAACCCTTGGATTATTCTGTATCTTCCTGGGAGCCTGGTAACTGAGTTTTGGGGAAATATCATATCTGGTATATTTTCTATGATTTTTAAACAAATCAGCAAACTCATCTCAGCATTTGACATCAACATTGCAGATATTTCCAACTAAAACAGGCACCCAAGGTTCCCTTTCTGAAGAAAAATAGCTACAGTTCGGTTGCAATCCACCTGATCTATTTTCATCATATTATGAATCACACAGTGGATGATGACAGTGATGAACTATCTGGGAAGAGCATTCCTCTTAACTACAGCACTGCTTTTCTTTCTCTGCCTTTCCTTTACTGCCCAACATGTGCATCATAGGAAACCTCTGATTTGTCCTTCCAGTCAACTTCCCTGATAGTGACATTTTTAAAAGCTTTATGCTTTAAACAATTTCAACTTTAAATCTTTATGGTTACATGCAGTTTGCATGAGTAACAGCATTATTTGTACAGGCAGCTGTCAAGCTGATGAACCCTGATTTATTGCTGGCTTTTCATAGAGAACATGTTTCACCTCTACAAAACCAGTTTTAGAATGGGCAGTAGATATAAAAACAAAGTAATTGTTTGGGAATATCTGTGAAAGAAAACCATGCACTCCTTCTATCCAAGACTGTTCCCTTTCAACATTTGAGACTTCTGAGCTGCGCAAAGCAAATTCTGTGACCAGCAGTCTGACAGCTTGATGTCTATCCCCAAAATTCACTTGAAAATTTCTACCACTTCAATCAAAATTCCAGTATATTTCAGAGAGGTCTATGGTTCAGGAAACATTGAATTTGTGCCATTAAAAAAAAAAAAGCTATTATTAAAGAATTTCTAAAATAATTAGATACCATGGAAGAGAAGCTGAAAATACTCCTTGCAGAAGAACAAACCGTGAGAGTGGGAGCAAGAAAGTGAAACATCTACATTCAAATCTGGCTTATCTGAAAGGAATTTAAACTCTGTTACAGTATGTTTAAAAGAAGGATAAGAAAGTTTAGACAGTTACTTTGCGTAGCTGTCATGAAGGTTATTTAGTGAACAGTCTTGACGATGTTACATTGGAAGAACTCTGCATTCCATGTCACTTAGCTTTGACAAAGAAGGGTGAAGTCACTTGCTAAAGATTTCAACCCACTCAAGAACAGAAGGGATATAATGTGTTTCTATATTTTTTAGATAACTCCCATATCTCTGTGCTGAAAAATATTTGCTTAATAGACATAAAAATATTTGTTAAATAATGTTGATCTGATATCTTAAACTGCTTCTTTTTTTTTCTATCGCACTTATTATATTGCATAAAAGATTACCAAAAATTAAGTCAAAATAGATATAAGTACCATTGGGAAAAAAATTATTAAATGTTACATATGCATAGCTTTAAAGACAGCAGAAATGCAATATACATTGAAAGAAAACAAACAAACAAACCACTTTGACAAAACAAGATGATATTTAGAGAAAATAATTTTTAGCATATATCTGAGTAATACATTTTCATGCATTCTCTCCTGTGTCTTTGTGGTGAATTGGCTGCTTGGTTGCACTTCTCAGAGTTTATTCATCAAGTACACTGCTAGAAACAATCCAAAAGATACTGAAGACTTACAAAACAGTTTTAGAATGTCATAAAAATTTTCACCTGCTAGAGGGGAAGTTACACAGTGGAAACACACAAACAGGAAAGGTACAGTCCCATCCAGATGGGATTTAATGACAAAAATTCATTAACTTCATTTATCAGAGGATGAGGATCAGAAAATAGAGAAACTTGTGTCTAGTGCTACAGGTAAACAAAAATGGAATGAAACTCTATCCTTGAATTGAACTTGAAATAATCAAATATGAAGATATCTCAATGTCTAATGCATCCATTAAATTTTGTGTTTTATATTTTAGGATGTATATAGCAACATTTGTTCATCAGAGCCATGATTTTTGATTAATGTTTGTACAGAAAGCATAGAAAAAGTTTCCAAGTATGAAATAGCTCTCGTATTTTATACGATGAACTTTGAGACATTTGTACGTGTGGGCTTCAGTTTATACAGACACATTTTCTGTATTATAATGTTATGCCTCAATGCTCAGGGCTTTGAGGAATAAAAGAATTTCCTGTAATGTGCTAGATACAATCTCCCAATTTTTATGGGTTTGTGAAGCAAGCATTCATAGCAATGTCAACTTCCCTTTAGGGATTATTTATATTTAGTGTGAAAAGTCATTAAAATTTTCAGTCATTGGATTTTCCAGGAAGCCAACACATTCTAATGATTAGTACCACTTCACATTTCTATTCTCCCTCTTTATCAAAGCTATGAAAAACATAGCATTATCCTGAAATTTGACATGCAGATATAGAGGAAATATTAATAAAGCAGTTGAGTAAACCACTTTCTTTATCAGACCACAAAGATATATTCAAGGCTAAGCATTAAACTGAGCTTCCTCCCAATTACTTATTGCAGAAAATAACTGATTATTAATTAAAGCCTTGTTTGCTCTGGAGATTTTCTGCACCAGTTGCCACCATAAGTGGCTAAATAACAGAATCGTTGCAGCAAGTGTAGAGAGGCAAGGCTGATATTTGCATTAGAAGTGTTTACCCCTTTTTTCCCAGTCTGAATAGATCCAGCAGTGCAAACAGCTGCTTCATTTGATTACACTGAGGATTTCATGAGGGCAACTAGGCTGCTAGTCCCAAATAAAAAACCTCAGACCTCACCCCCTTGGGTTTCTGGCTTTGGTTTTTCCTCCTCGCATCCCCTCACATATAGAAATATTACCATTCAAAAATTTAACAGGTGCATGAAAAATGGCAAGTGTTCTCTCAGATGACTCCTTCTGCCTTGCCATGCATCTGCTGTCTGAACTCTCAAACTCCCTTGCTGTTTGACTTCTCAAGCATCTGTCACTTGACTTCCCAACCTTACCATTAGATGTCTTTGGTATTAGATTTTTTCTAGCATAGATGTTAGTCAAATGTTATCTCTGCCCACAACAGAGACTGCAAGGCAAAAAAATTGCAAGTAAATATTTCATTTTTTATTTTCTGTAAATAACACATACTATTAATGTTAATTTTATGCCAAGGTACTCCTTAGATTCCACATATTTTGGCTGTTTTGTGGGCGTTCGGATTATATGTGCAAAAGATTAAGTCTGTACAAGCAATTTTTCTTCACTATGAGGGTGCTGAGGCACTGGCACAGGTTGCCCAGAGAAGCTGTGGCTGCCCCATCCCTCGCAGTGTCCAAGGCCAGGTCAGATGGGGCTTTGACCAACCTGGTCAGGTGGACGGTGCCTTGCCACATCCAGGGGTTTGAACGAGGTGATTTTCAAGGTGCCTTCCAACCCAAACCATTCTATGATTACATGATTCTTTATCCTGGAAACACCTAGCCTCTTATCGTACTGCAAATATTTGTGCTCATGCTGCTTCTTAAGAATTATTGATTGATTTTTGCTGGCTAGCAAGTGAAGCTAATGCTTTAGAGGCATCTAAATTTGTACTATAGCAGCTACATAAAGAGGTCACATTATCAGAAGCAGTGACAAGTCAGAAAATTCTCTGAATTTTGTGGAAACTGTAGACCTCTGTCAGTTTTGGAAAATACGCCTTTTTTTACTTAAGTGGTGAACTATGGCATTTAATCTATGTCCAATCTGTATGACAGCTAATGGGAGGGCAGATTTGCTGCAAAGAGCTGACAGGCTCTGCTTTGCTACGTGGTCAAGTGCCCAGTTGTTGGCTGTTGCAGTTTCAACGGTGGCTGAAAGGGTCCAAAGTCTGAGCCTGTAAATACATCCAGCAAAAGAAATTCTCTTCACCTGAAATTCAGAGACACAGAAATAAGGTATGGTACAGAACACAAAGTTGTACAGGCATCATTCAAAGGACTTTCACTGTCTATGGATGAGGAGGCAGAGATGTACCCCTTGCTCTGCCTAGTGTTTGATACTCCTCTGCAGAATTATGTTCCTGTGTTCTGATTTCCTGGCATGAATTTCACTGGATCTGTTCTTATGAAAGGCTGTGGCCATTCAATAGGTAAGGCTGTGATTTGAAAGTCAATAAGGGCTGCTTCTGGTAAACCTATAGCTGATGAAAAGAGGGTAAAGAATTTAACAGCAGTGATGTAGAAATAAGCTATTCAGATAACTTTCTACTGTGACTTATTCAATTTTAAAAAGCTGTGTCAAAATAAATGAAAGTATTTGGGTGGTGTATTCATATAATAAACAAGTAGAAACCTTCCCAAGAATATGGCTCAAGATCTAAAACTAACGTCTCCCAACTGAATAAACAAGTTACATTCCATATGACTAGACTGGACAAAGTGAAAAAAATTGTGGATAATCATGCTCTGGGGAAAAGAATAAACCCTTTGGCTGTCCTTAGACCATATTTTCAGAGCACCATTAATTTTCTTTTATGGCTATTGTTCAAAAAGAAATAAGAAGTTCTGCTTATGGCCACTGACCAGGCTGCTGGTTTGATACAGGGTGAACATAGATCTCTAGTATTAATTATGCAATGAGACTTTTAGATGGCTGAATCATATACTACACTGACAACAGAGGCAAAATCATAGAACAGAATCAGAGTTACACATCGGGAAATACCTGTAAGATCACTGAGATAGATCACCCAACTGCCAACCCAGAGCTACCAACTTCAGCACGAAACCTTGCCCATGAGTGCCACATTTCCCTAAGTGCCACCAACAGGTGCCTCCAGGAATGATAACTCAAACGCTTCTGGGCAACCTGTTCCAATACTTGACAACTATTTCCATGATGAAGTTTTTCCTAATATCCAATCTAAACCATCCCTGGTGAAACTTTCTCTCATCCTATCACCAGTCACCTGGGAGAAGATAGCAACTCTCACTTAGCTACAACCTCCTTTTGAGGAGATGTAGAGAGTGATAAGGTCACCCCTGAACCCCCTTTTCTCCAGGCTAAATGTGCCCAGCTCCCTCAGTTGCTCCTTATCAGACTTGAGCTCCAGACTTTTCACCAGCTCTACTGCCCTTCTCTGGATATGCTCCAGCACCTCAATGACTTTCTTCTTGTGAGGAGCTAAAACTGGACACAGGACTTGAGTTGTGGCCTCACCAGTGCTGAGTACAGGGCAACAATGCTGGTGCGGCAGGCCATGCTATTTCTGATACAAGCAAGGCTGTCATTGGCTTTCTAGGCCACCTGGGCACGCTCTGGCTCATGTTCAGCTGCTGTCAAGCAGCACCCCAAGGGCTTTTTCGACTTGGCGCTTTCCAGCCACTCATTCCCAGCATGTTGCACTGCCTGGGGTTGTTGTGACCCAAGTGCAGAACTTGGCACTTCACCCTGTTGAATCTCATACTTTTGGTCTTGGCTCATTGATCCAGCCTATCCCAATCCCTCTGCAGAGCCTTCCCACTCTCCAGCAGATCAACATTCCCATACAACTTGTTGTCACCTGCAAACTGACTGAGGGTGCCCTCGATCGATCCCTTGTCCACAGGGTTGATAAAGATATTAACCAGGACTGTCCTCAATACTGAACCCCACTAGAGACTGGCCCCCAGCTGGATTTAGTTCCATTCACCAGCACTCTCTGTGCCAGACCATATGGTCCAATTCTTAACCCAGAAAAGAGTGCACCAATCCAAGCCATGGGCTGCCAGTTTCTTAAGGAGAATGCTGTGGGAAATGGTGTCAAAGGCTTCACTAAAGCACAGGTAGACACATCTACAGCCTTTCCTCATCCACCAAGTGGTCACCTTGACATAGAAGGAGATCAGGTTGATCAAGTAGGACCCGCACTTCACAAACCTATGCTGGCTGGGCCTGATCCCCTGGTTGTCCTGCACATGACATGTGTTGGCACTCCAGACGATCTGCATCATGGAAGTATTTTTCAAAAAATAAGTCATTGCTCAGTAGGTATAGCAGTCCTAAGACTTTGTAATGAGATTTGATTGCCATCAGTGTGAAAAAAATATTTAACTTTCAGTACTTCGAGGAAGTTAGAAAGACAAAAAATGCAACTGTGACATTTGAGGAAATGAAAAGTCAACATATAACAATGTAAATCACACATAGCAAATACAGCTATAATAAACATACCTTTATCCATCTTAGATACAATGACAAATACTTCTAAAATTCAAATTATATTTTACAGCCTAAGTAAATATTAAAAGGCCGCCAAATCTGCTAGCATAAATCCCCGTGACCTCGCAAGTTTTCACCACGTGTATTAAATGAAATGAGAATGAACCATGAAGGCATTTTTGCTCTCTGGAGAAAACACACAGGTAAAAGAAATAGTTTTACCAGCTGCTTTCAGGAGAGCTGTATTTCTGAAAGACCTGTGGAACTGTGGCTTTGTCTACAGGCAGGTTTCACATTATTTTAGTGCTGAAGTTATAGAAATGGTCATAAATTATTTGCACAGTGACTGTACCTGAAGTGCAGTAATGCCAGTAATCAATTACCAAAGAGAGCCCCTCAAAGATCTTGTAGTTTGAGAGAAAACATCCCACTATGAGAATAATACATACTTGGATAGGTGTGGTCACTGTTGTAGAGTGTGTTGCTTGTTTCAACAGGCTCAGTTGGGGTTTTGCAGGCCACACTAGGGAGCACACTTAGCATGTAAGACTAGGTTGGACAGAGCTCTGAGCAACCTAATCTAGTAGAAAAGATCCCTGATCATTGCATGGCATTTGGTCTAGATGATCTTCAAGCATCTCTTCATACCCAACTTATTCTCTGCTTCCATGTTTCTATGTTAGCTGTCTGTGGTGATGGCATATGTGCACACATTCACCTTCTGTGCAAGGCAGTGGAACTCCTCAGTGAGAGGTGCAAGCAGAGCCACTGGGGTGAGCATGTGCCCAAGTGACTCCATGAAAACAGCTGAAGGTCTTAAGAGTTTTTATTCTACTGCCCCCCCACCATTTTTTCCCCAGGCCATCAGATCACTTCTATTAGTGTTAGTAATCTCAGTCTGTCCCTATTAATAATGTTTGAGCAAGCCTTGCAGAACTGCAGCAGTAATCAGTGTTTCAAGCTGTAACCCTGACTACACCACATATTGAGGCTTAAAATTCCGTTTTCTCTGATAATTTGAAGGTCTATGTTTAATATATCTTGCAATGCATATTCTCAGGAGATGACAGCGGATGCATGATAAATATGTTATCTCCCCCTGAAACAAACAGACATCCGTCTATCCAGAAGATGGTGCTTGCCAGCTGTGCATATATAAAGAGTAAATGTAAAACCAGCTGTTCTGTCAGTTCATCCCATATAGTGAGGTTGTCACTGTAATCACTTTGGCTGGTAAAATTTCCAGTCATCTCACTGCTGTTCCTCATGAATCACACTTGTCAGGAAAACATCAGTGTCTTTTATATGGTATTTGGTTATTTTGGGGATGAATGCTATGGGTGTATTTAGGGCAATTACTTTCAGGACTTGAGAGAAATCAATTGATAACACTAAAAAAACATATGTCTGGCACTCCATTGAAGCAGCAGACTTGATGTTTGAATAAAAGTATAGAGTTATCCTTCCAGTGAACTCCATCAAAACAAGCCTTAACAATAAAACTTCATACAGTTTCCTGAATTTATGAAAAATTGACAGGTTGGAACAGTTCTGAGAAAAGCAGTAGTGGGGACTGGTCAGAGATCCAGAAAATATTGCTAGGATGAGAAATCTGAACAAATGGTGTAGTTAAGGAAAAAGGAAAAAAAATTACTAAAGACATGAGAACAAATTTCAAATAGTTTGATGTGTGGCACAAAAAATAAAGGCAATGATTTGGTCATGTTTAAATTTAGTCGATCAACTGTGGCAGAAAAGATTCAAGATAGATATTAAGACAAAATTTCTTTGGATTAGGACATATGGATTTAAATTAAATTTAAGCATAGGCTATATGTCTAAATACTTGGACAGAATCCCTTGACATCTATTTGTAAAAATTCTTTAATTATTTTCAGAGCAATATACATAAAGATATACATTTGAGATTTTATAAATATACAGCGGTATCAAAATAACACTTCTGTGGAAAAATAAGAGGTTCATAATGTGGTTCTGTGGCTCTCTTTTAGTACTGCTACTCTATAAGGAATGGGTGGACCAATTGCATTTTTAACTGAAACCAGAAGTATAGATTATGCACAGGTACAGCAATGACAGGGAAAAGAAGTGAGTGGTGCCTTCTTCTGGGATTAGTGATATCAAATGTGCCAGGTCCAATATTTCATTGATGCTTTACCTGGTAGAGAGGATTTCCTACATCCTACAATAGTACCTGGCCCATGAATTGCACAACATCGAAGTGATTTTCTCCTCCTAAATTTTCAGCATTTCAACCCTTTTCCAAGGATCTTTGATTAAAACTGAAATACCTTTGATGAAAAAGCACATTTTGATGGTATTTTTAAAAAGAAACAGGCTTCAGTAGAACACAATTTTTCTGAAGTATTCAATATGAGAAATGGTTGAGAATGTTTTTTTTAATTAGCTACTGCTTCTTGTTCTAAAATAAAATATTTCTGCCTTTAGGGTCCAGAGTCTGCATTTGAAAATATCAAGTTTAGGAACATAAGTCTATTTCACTGCGGTTTGACTTTCAGATTATATGTATATTAATTAGCTATTGCAATTCTGTGTTTGATAATGTAGATGAACAGGTGATTTGTATGAGTTTTGAGATTATCCAGACATATTCAAAAGACTTGAGCCATTACCATCAGAGTTAGTCAAATTTTTCTAATATAAATTGTTGTGATAGTCTGTTCTCCAGGAAATATCAACATTTTGCATCCATTTGGTTTGATAACACTTTTGAATGAGGAAGTGTCTTCGCAAAGGGAAATTCTGTTTTTACCCTAATCACAGATGAAGTAATTGGGGCTCAGCTGCACTATTCAGAGCCATACCATCTCAAAGCTCAAGGATAGATTTATTCTCCATAGATAAAATGGTCAAATGCTATAGGATATGAAGAAAAATGGATTATAAGTACCAGGAAAAAAAGTACATTTAAATTAACTGTAGTTCTGATTAGTCTCATTACAGGCATACGTATTTTTGGATGTCAGTTTCTGATATTCTCTGACCCATACAAGGCAGTAATATGAAAAAGCTAGATAACTAAAAGTTTATTCATAACATTTTTTCATCATTTTGCCAGTCCCTCTGCCCTTTGAATTAAGTCTTAAAATATGATTTACCTGGATTTATCATCATTGACTTCAGCAATATAAATGATTCCTCTGGGATTCTTTAAATTCTTTTTAGTGTGGCATTTCTAGTGTGTACACAATCAGGCAAGAATGTGGTTTAATTTGATTGCATTCCCACATGTGCACAACTGTCCACTCAGACACAGTTTCACATTTTACACGGTTTGGAAGAAAAAGGCACATGAGGGAGGAATCACGTCAAGCAAAGACAGGGGAGCACCTGACAGAGTCGTGGACAAGGCTTTAGGAGATTATTCCTTTCATAGATGTTGCAGTGATACTTCACAGTTACACAGAAACTTTGATCTGCCGGGAACAGGGGCTGATGTAGAAAATTGGGCTGTGCAAACTCTGTAGGAATCTGTGAGCTGAGCCATGAAGTTTGCTTTATAGCCATTGGATTCAAGCAAACAACTTCAGGCCTTCTTGGGAGACACTTAAATTAAAAAAAAAAAAAAAACAAGAAAAACAAACAAACAAAAAAAATCTTCTCCAGCTGACTAACCATCCTATTTAATTGGAAACTTCACCTTCACCTTCTAAACTACTTGCTGTTTTAGAAGTATATGTGAAACGTATGTGACCCAATTTTTGCCATTATACTGGGATGTAGATGTAGGAAAGGAAACAGCCAGCTTTGGGGCAGGGATCCCGAGATATCCTGATGAAGTTGACCAAGATGGTAAGTTTACTGTTTACCCAATAACCTGTGCTAGGAGTAAAAAAGGTTAATTATCCTTTCCAAATAATTAAATAACTAAAACGATTAACACTTCCCATTATCATTTGGAGTGTTGTCACAAATTGAAATTAGTGGATTGATTTCCACAGTCTTACCCCACCAGGTATAAATGCACTGCCTACCCCTAAAAACACAAGAGAAAAGAGAGGACAGTTGAATGCCCTTTAAAACTCAGTAATACCACTCATATGTTTCATGCCACTTCTTTTTCAAGTACTATGTTTTTTTGTTTGTTGTTTCTGTCTGGTGGGTTGGTTGGTTGGTTTTGTTTTTAATGAGATCGTCTGGCTGTACCTCATGCCCTTGGAGACCAGTGGAGCCTTGGTGAAGCCAAAGATCTTCAAAAGTTGAAGATGTGGCAAGCAAAGGCAGGATGAGATTCAGGGAAGACGTAGGAGTCTGTAGATAGGCAGAGTGCCTGAAAAACTGCTGAGAGAAGCAAAACCAGATACATTAGAAAAAAAATCCCTGAAAGTAACTGAAGATTTTGGGGCAACTAGAAATTCAAACTGGTAATAAATAAGTTTTGAAGCAAATAAGTGCTCTGAAAGGCCACGACAAATAGGTGAAGATGTGTCTATGAACTTTTATTTACTTCTCTCTTGTAGTCCATTTTTCAGTCACTATAGGTTTTACAGAAGTTGGCTGTTCTAGTTCTTGTTCCAACTTGACTTTAGAGATTACAAACTCCCTTTTGTCTTGGGTATGCTCTTTAATAAGAAAAATATTTAGCTAGATTCACCTTAGTGCTCTGAATCCTGTTTCAAACCTGTTTATACATTTATATATTTCACTTCCAAAACATACTATGGCAAAGATAACCGCAGTTTAGTTGAGCATTACATTCACTTAATCAACAACATTCTTGCTCTCAAAGGCTCAACCACCTTTTTCAGTCCTCTCCTTTTTTCTTATGCATGGAAACCACACATACAATTGTCATTGTAGACATCATCTTTAACTTTTTATAAATCAATATATAACCTCTTCAAAATAGGGTTTTCAGGACTGCAGGAAGTATTGAAGATGTGGGAATATTATGAACAAATTCATTTACATAAAGATATGTTCTATTTTGGATAAACTGCTGTGATAGCTTTATAAAACCAATCTTTCTTATTTATTTCTGTGAATATAACAAGTTCAAGAAGTGCTAATGAAATTATTGCAGTCACCAGTGAATTGGTAACAAAAATATCAGTGATATTAATAAGTGTGTAATGAGGATTTTCCTATTTCAGAAGTCAGAATAAATGCTCTCCTGATGGAAGTTGACAATAATGTTAATGATTAACTGAGGAAGAAGAATTTTGTGTCAGCTAGACAAGGTTTCTGTTAGAGAAATTAAAAGAAACATGGTAAAATATCCTCAGGTACTCTGGGGACACAGTTCAGTAGAACATTTTATGCTACCTGACCTCAGGGAATGCATTTATTTAGTCAAGAGCTTTGCTGTACACTTTGCCAGACTTCTTGCCTATTGTATACATAGGAAGGTCTCATGACATGTCAATAAAAATTATAGTCAAAATAAAAACAATAGCTTTAGCATGCCACGGTAAAATTCAGTATATGAATGGATATAACAACTCCCACAAAGGATCTTTTGACTTCAGTCACTCCAGGATTTCTCAGGTCTGACTATTGCTGTGCTGAGAAATTTACAACCTATTTTAATAAAGTATGCAGGAGCATTATTTAAGCAGAACAATAAGGAGAGACCAAGATATTTTTTTTTTAATGTAGGGTATGGATGTAGTTACTTGCAGGACTGGCAGTTCATTTTAGAAGTATTCTCTTTCTACTTTCAAACATTGCATAAAACTCAACCTTGGCTGGAAAAGCTGTGTGCAAATTCCTTACAACCCACAGCTGCAAGATCAGGCAGATTGCTTTTACACATTGATTTTCATGCTCGGATTCATTGATTCATCTCTCAGAAGGAGAATGACTTTTCTGAAACTAGTTCTGTTAAACTAACATAAGCAATTGTCAGTTATCAACACTCATGCTCCATGTTTCATCAATGCTCTTAGAATCATTATGTTACATCACCTCTGTGCTTATTTATAGCTTGAGTTTGACCATGTTTCCTGGGGGGGAAAGGGAGGGAAGGAGGAAGGGAGGAAGGGAGGGAGGGAGGGAGGGAGGNNAAGGAAGGAAGACTGCATATGCTGTCTCTGTGCATCAGAAAGGCCAATTTGGGAAAGACTGTCCAAATGATCATGGCCTTTGTTCTGTGAGAAGTCCACCTACAGAGCGATCTTTGGTTGTAAAACTCTAAGGAAACACATAAATATATGCAGCAGAGCCAACAGAGAGCTGAAGGCTCCTTTAAGAATAATATATTCCCTCCTTGTAAAGGTCAGCTTTTCTCTGCTCTTCTCAGCCAGCTCTGAAGAGTTCAAGCTTGGCTTCATGTGTTATCACAAAAGCTTTCCAGAGCATTTTCCCCACTTACAGAAAAAAAAACCCAGCAACAATGCTAACTGAAATAAACTGTCACGAGCAATGAAATGCTTATTAACTCTAATTGCCAGTACTTTCACTTTTCATTATAGCTATGAAAGGATATATCAAGGGAATCAAAAACTTTAACAAACCTACTAAGAAATCCATATATTTTGACACTCTCTGCCCCCTTCAGCCAATGCAAGTAGCAGAAAACTAAATCCTTGCTGCGTTTCTGTGTAAAGTAAAAGGTAAGAAACAGCTGGCCTCTGCTGACCTCCTCACCTCCATTAAGCACTGACTCCATAAGAAATGTGTAAGTAGCTCTGTCCTATATGACATGGTGGAAATTGCTAGCTTGGAATACAGACAGGATACTTTGTTTGCTGTTTTTGCATCTGACTTATCCCAGCCTAATGAAATCAGCCAAAAATTGATTTTCTTAACTATATTACATTGTAATCTGCAAGGGAAAAAGAGGTAGGTCAGGTCCTCTTCCATTGCTCAGTCATCTGTTAATCAGTTTTCTTAATAGGAAAGGTACTTGAGTGGCACTAGGGGAAGAGATGGCAGAATATATTCCTAGAAAACTGGACCTCTCCCTACCAGCACTAAAAACAACTGATAATCTACCAGGCAGAGAAAAACAACTGGCCTAGTACTCACAGACTAATCCCAGATCAGAAGTCATTGGGTTTGTTGCTATCTCTTCCTCCGTGGCCCTAAAGAAATTTTTTAATATCTCTCTTTTCTTTTCAGGCCCTCACTTCTTATTCTAATTATTTTTCAAAACCAACAAGCTTTCCTATCTCAAGTTTTGTAACAATTACCACAGGTAACAGGATCCCAGTACTTTTTTAAGCAATCCAATACATTTAGAGTAATTAACAATAGCACAAAGACCAGAAATATTTTTTTTTACTACATTGTCCTAGCGATTTTTTTTAATTTTTGCCTTTGCTGAGTAAGTCTTTCACACTCTTTTACTATGATTTTTAAAATTTGTTTACAATCCACCAATTACTACAAAAGGAAGAAGATGGTCTGGGTATAAATCTAAATCTGAATTCTGGTCAGATTGACAAAGAATTTCATGTGACAAATACTCATGAAAAGAGGTAAGAATTTAAAATATTTAAAATATTTAAAAGCATTAAAAAATTATTGAAGGGCTCTAAATACTGTAATTTCCACACACCTTTCACATATTTTTCACTTCAGACATCTGTTTTAGAATTACAAGTACACCTGCAAATGTCATTTTGTTAGAAGCACTAGCAGATATTAAAACCCATTTATAAACAAACCAGCTTAGACCTGGGGAGTACTAATTTTCCATTTTGAAATAATCCTGACAGATTTAGAGGAAACCATGCATTTCTTACAATATATGAGTGACTCGGTTCTTCTGGAACATACATATTTATTAACGACATTTTTATTCCTATTTATTGGAGGGCTACAGATTATAAGTATACAGTTTTAACAGTAGAGACAGATATTTCTGATAGTCAGGGGAGCTAGATACCGTGGTCCTAACTTGGATACTTGAAGGGCATCAATCTTACAGAATCAAAGAATGGTTTGGGTTGGCAAGAACCTTAAAGATCACCTGGTTGCAAGACCTTGATCTGGGCAGGACACCTTCCACTAGACCAGGTCAATCCTGAGACCATTTTTCTCTACTGTGTCTATAGAGAACTCCAATAATTGTTTTATTAGTTCAAATTTNAATCTTACAGAATCAAAGAATGGTTTGGGTTGGCAAGAACCTTAAAGATCACCTGGTTGCAAGACCTTGATGTGGGCAGGACACCTTCCACTAGACCAGGTCAATCCTGAGACCATTTTTCTCTACTGTGTCTATAGAGAACTCCAATAATTGTTTTATTAGTTCAAATTTAGATGCTTAAATTGGGTGGGTGGAGAAACCATTCCATGAGTTTCTGTAGATGCCTTGGAAGGGCAGCCCCTAGGTTCTGGCTTCTCCCATGAGTTTCAAGTACCCAGATGTCAATCTATTTCAGTTTCACTTTCCC
>VZTR01023294.1:55072-77451 GCA_013400775.1 Chaetops frenatus | reverse complement strand
TGGGTGGGTGGAGAAACCATTCCATGAGTTTCTGTAGATGCCTTGGAAGGGCAGCCCCTAGGTTCTGGCTTCTCCCATGAGTTTCAAGTACCCAGATGTCAATCTATTTCAGTTTCACTTTCCCTGTTCTCCCATTGGCCCTCATACCCCTGGCCCCTTCTGTGTACCACCCCCAGACCCCAGATTATTGGACTCTGATGCTTTCTCCACTCTTTGCTATCCTGGGATAAAACCTATTGCCTTGCCTTCTTCGCGCGATCCCTTCCAGCGTGGGGTTAACAAACCCAGCTGGGAATAAACATGAGGAACCCCTCCTGGCCTTCATAGCCTTATTCCCATTGGCTGTGTGTGCAAGAGTGGTGGGCTCCTCCACCCCGACCTTGGTGCTTCTCAGTCCTTTGGGAGACACATGCAGAAGGTCGCAGTGCTGAGCCTGCACAAGCGCTCACTTTGACAAGTTTCTGCTTGTTACATGGTCTCTAGATGTGTTTAGCCACCCAGAGTGCTAAGCTTTATATGCTAAAAAGGGGGGTAAAATCCTATGCCCAAAAAGTCTACAGTCAAAACAGAGGAGACAGAGACATGATGGGAAGGAGATGAAAGTCGGGAGGATGGCATGAATTCAAATAACAGGTTAGATGTGGGGCTGGAAATACGATCACATCTAGAAAGTCTTAGTCCAGTCACAGGCTCTGCAGACCACACTACCATTAACACCTGAAGCACAGTGCTCGAGACAGAAGGGAAAGAGTACATCAATGGCAGTGAAACATCTAGAAAGAGACCCTCTACCTTGGCACTCCCAGGGATGGGACCAGTCTGGGAATAAGTAGAAGCATACATCCCTTGCTGACTGCACAGTGCAAGCTGGCATCCTCTTCTGAACACTAAAATGTTTCATTTTTTTAGCTTTGGTTTCTGATATTTTATGGTAAACTAAGATTCCAATTCTATCATATGCAGAAAATACGTAACATGACTTATTTATATTGTTAATAACTCATAAGCAGCATCCTTTTTTCATTTTCCTGCAGAAAAGCTACTTGCTTTATAAAATAAAAAAAAAAAAAAAAAGAAAAAAAGGTACAAATTTTCTGCTCAGGATTGTCTAGAAGCAATCTGCATTCGGTGATTGGATTATGTACTAACAGCATTGCTTATCCCCATCTGAGAGGTACCCTACAGGGAAAAGCTCCAAAGAAAGACACTGCATTAAGGGAAGATTTGGAAGTCTGATTGCATTCAGTTTCCATCTCTCTGCAGGGCTGTTAGTGGCATTCAGAGCCACGCAGCAGAAAAGGAAAAACAACTCTCTTTCTTTAGCGTTGTGAGTCATTGGTGATTGAAAGCATCTCTACCCCAGTTTAAGGTCTGACCAGGGGATATGATCCAGAGTTCATTGAGAATTTGCATTGACTTCATACAAATTCAACTACGGCCTGTACTTCTTAGTCAGAAACTGATTATTTTACAGTATCATGAAACTGAAGTAATAAAGTGTGTAAATCTTATAGGGAAGGTGCAGTTCATAACCATAAACATTCTCTCAAGCAGTGAATCTGGATCCAGATGGTATATAATATTAAACCAGAGTATCTGGATCCAGATGGTATACAGTATTAAACTAGTGATATCTCTCTAAGCACATTTTAAAATAATTAATATTACCATGGATTTCCTCCAGACTTCTTCCTTATCATGAATATAGATCAGTATGTTCCCTCAGGAGGGGAAAATTGTAAAGTTTTCTGTTTTAACTGCTAACTTATTTATTTTCATTATCCAGTGATCTAGTAGGTCATGGCTAGCATTGTAAAGGTGGGAGAGAGAGGCAGATTTCAAGTTTTACACTGAATAGCTTCATGGAATAGTTTCTCAAATGTGGGATCGCTTCCCCAAATGTCTCCAGAATTTCTGTTGCAGTGTTTTGAGTCTGTGGAAGAACCACCTACAGCCAAAAATTACAGAATTTATATTAACACATGAATGTGAAACACAAAAATACACAAAAATGTGTCTAGTCACATCTGAGGTTCAATTAATTTGAAACTACAGCTTGGAATAAAGGACAATTCGCACCCTAGAAAGATCCTAACTTTTCTGTCAGTATTTTTTAAATTTTTGTTTGTTTGTTTGTTTTTCTGTTTGAATATAGGGTTAAAAAATTGGAAAACTACCCAATATCAGAATTCAATCTAATTTTCTACTAAAATGTTTTATCCACATGAACAGGAAATATTGCTTGCAAAAGGTAGGAGCAATTTAAAAATCTTCAGTCTTTTTATACCACATATCACAGAGAAGCAGCTGTATGGAAAAACTAGAAGATGAATGCAAATACATCTTCAAATTAAAAACAATTAATTTTTTTCAACAGAAGTTGAAGAAAAACTGCTCATAAAACAGGAGCATTGGTGTCTATTTTAACATTTGAGGGTCAGGTTGTTCAGAAGTATCAGATAATTCAATCTCAGTAAAGGAAATGCAACAACTGAATATCTTCCCTTTGGATTCCACATGCATAATTTGTTTATTATCTTCCTTCATGTGGAATAAAATTAGCATGGAATACATTTTGTCCTTTGTGTATGAAAAACTGTGTAGTGCATTCCATTTTTGAGTATTGGTACTTGTCCTCAGTTTATATTCAAGTGTTTTAATGCTTAAAAAGTTCTGTCGTCCTAAGAGAATTCTGAAAGAGATTTTGCTTTGCTCAATCAGTATCTTCCTATACGTACAAACAGATTAGGGGCTTACTAGTACAAGTCACAATTACCACATCTGTGTTATCTTTTTTTCCCTTAACATGCTTCCAAGTCTTCCTGTCAGTCAAGATTAAAACAATATAATTTAGAGAGATTCAAATATGACATATTTTAAATAACTTAGCATCATTTTTTACCCTATTATACAATGTATTAAAGTTTGATTTTTTAAAAACCAGAGTTTTATTGTTAACTATGCTATTTACTTATTTCTGAATCTGGAAAATTCACTTTATCTTAGTTTTCTCTTACTATTGAGTCTTGAGTACAGATTGGTGAATGTCCCCAACAGCTTCTACTGTCACTGTCATCAGAGCAACAATAACAACACACACTACAGCATTATAAAATTACCTCCAAAAAGCAGAAGTGAGAATTTATCTATTGCACTTAGACAACTGACAAACATTTCTGTCGTCTCTGCAGCCCTACAACTTTGCAAACCAGGCTAGAATATGTTTCAAAGGAAAAAACAAACAAACACAAACACCTCATATAGATTACAATATGACAAGGTAATATTAATAAAATGTTACGTATCTACAGAAAAGGAAATTATAGTCTTTCTGATTGATGCAGCCTCTCACAGGGTCATCTAAAGATTTCAAAACAATGAAGACAAGTGCCAGAATATTTTGAATTAATCTTAATGGTGTTAGTAATGATAGCAGATGATCTTGCTTCCAAAGCTAAAAATAAATTCAACCAGCTGCAAAGTCATTTGCTTTTTAATATTTTCTTCTTTTCCATCTACCTACTCCTTGTCCTTCACCTTGTGTCTCACTGATGAATATAAACTTAAAAAAAAAAAAAAAAAGTTCTGCATTTTTTATTCACATACTTTGTTTCTTTTAAGGTACACATTCTTCACAGACTGAGATAAGGAAGTTGCAGACTACAGCTTCATAGGAACAGATATTATGTTTTGATACTGGTTTATCATGACCTGCATTTCTTTAAGAGCACCTCCAAACTTTTTACAGTTTTAGTATCAACTCCAAACTCCAGATCTCCATATTTATTCCCTTGCTTTCCTATGATCAAATACGGACCTTGAGTGAGTTTGAGGAAGGAATACTGCATTTTGATGGTTGAGCTAGAAACCTGTGACAGTGTATGGCATAAAAGCTGAGACCTCACCTTACTGAGTAATGTAAGGGAAAACAGCGGAGAGGAAGAGCTGCATGCAAGAAAACAGGAATTTATCTGGTCACACGATGGAGCAAGGGCCATCATGTGTCTCTGCACTCCTCCCCCCAGCTGTGGGAGATCTGCTGAGCATGGGGTAGCAGGAGGAGGCCCTGGTCAGTGGGTGAGGCTGAGAGAGCTCTGCTCTGGCTGTGTGGGCTCTGGGCACTGTCCCAGTAAGAGAACAGAACTGAAAGCCAAACGGGTACACCCTGGGAGGAGCTCAGCTTGCCTGTGAATGTCCCAGCCAACACATGTCCATTCACCTGCCTTCAAGACTCTGTTGTGAATTTTCTAGGCCAAATGGAAGAGTCAGAATGTCCCTGACCATACCCCATAAAAAATGAATGGCACTGAAGAGCTCTTAGGGGCTTTCTGTTATTTCAATTGATATTGATGTCCTGGCATTGGTTGTAGCCACTGGCTGAATGAATGCTAACAAAATTGCATATTTCTTTTTCAAGCCCATGGCAGAAAATGAGAGGAAGGGAGATTTTTGCTTGCTTGCCAGCTCCTCAGGGAAGCACAGAGATCATCTCAATACGCAAGAGATCAGCACCATTCATTACTGCTGGATAATTCCTGCCAACGATATATCCACCATGCCTAAGCTTCAAAATCCAATAGGTCACTCATCCAGCACTATCATTTAGCACCTCTCATTATCCAACCCATTATGGTGTGCCACATTTTGGCATAAACAGAACACCCAAGTGTTTGTTCTAGCCAGATAAAATCTTCATATACCCTCCTGTCCTTTTTGTAATGTTTAGGGCTGGGCTTTTTGGTGTTTTTTTTTTAATATATGCAGCTCAGTATAGGTCACTGATCAGTGAAAAATAGAAGTTCAGCCTTTTTGGAAGTTTAACATTGGAATTAACATAGTCTAACAATTACCTCTCATTATCAACATCACTTGCAGGACATACAATAGCAAACTTCTCCCTCTGGTTTCTCAGTAGTGTGCTCATATAGTGCAATGTAATGAATGAAAAAAGTTTACCTTCATGTATCCTTTTTTCTTTTTTTTTTTAAAGCCCAAAAGTTTTATCATTCTAGTTCCGATTGTCAGCTGAATTCATTCAGTGATGATCAGAGCATGAGCAACATTATGTGCCTATTAGTGATGTCTTGTGCTTCTCTTATCCGTCCATTCCTTAGATGACATTCATTGATGTAATTACACCAGAGATTGGAATGACATGGATATATTTCAGCTAAGGATCCACCCTACTGAATATACTTGAAGATTGGCATTTTCAGTTAATACATTATTTCAAAGAATACATGGCACATTTTCTTAAAACAGCATTGAAAATTCTCTTAAATAATAGGACTCATAGTGTAACATTGACTTATATTAGAAAAGGACTCTTATTTAACCAAAACATATCTAAATCCTGACCTGTCTTGCATCTAATTATGCTTTAAAATATATTTTTGCATTCCCCATACCCCACCCCTTCTTAGGATTCAGGTAGAAAATAATGAGCTTTAGCAGTTGTTGAAACCTCTTCTGATCCTGAAGAGGCAGAAACAGTATAAATGAGCCCCTCTCTTGTGAGCTGTGATCTGTGTGGGGGCACAAGCAGAGCTCTGGGCAAAGGATTGCTTCTATACCTTCGATTTGCAGAGCATGTGTCATGGGTTGAAAAAATAATTTTTTACCTGCAAGGATCTTCACAACTTCCTGAAGGTATGACAGAACCAATTAGCTGGCTGGTTCTAAGATGGACACTCTGTTTAGCCACTTAAGAAGCTGAATACACCTCTGTGATTCACACCTAAGGAAGGAAAAGCCCAGGAATCTCTCTCTTGCTTCTGGCTTCTGACGAGGTAACAGCAGAGCCCGCGGCCCGGTGTGGCCAGCTGGGCCCGGGCCTGGCCAGGCCCACTCAGCCAGGCCCAGGCAAGGCTGAGATCCTGCCACAGCTGAATCCTGGCCTGGCTGCTGAGACTCCAGTGGTTCCTGCTTCCCCCACCTCTCTGGGAAAAGTTTGCAGCAACTTCAGCTGCTACCAGCAGAGATCATATGACTAACAACAGAGCCCAGGAGAGATCACAATTCTCTCAGCGCACAGATAAAACCAACATGGAGACACCTAGGTCAGTAGAGAAGAACCAGAGCCCAGAGGGAAGAGAAAGAGAAGATGCTTTAAGCTGAAATTCTTTTGTAAGGCCATGGTGACGGACTATGATATATTAGACTATTCCTTGTAACTCATTAATGCAACTGGGGGGATGCAATGTTTTAATTGCAGCCTGAGCAAAGGTACCTGTGCTGAAGCAAGCAGATGTTAAAATAACTGTGGTAATGGGGAACTATAGCACAGAGATGGGAGAGATGCAAACCCTTGCCCCAGGGATAGATAAAAAAGAATTTTTACTCCAAGAAATAGAAGAGAACCCCTACTTCAGGAATAGAAGAAACCTTGCTTCTAGGATCTCGAGAGAAAAGAGAAGACCTTTTACTTTTTTACCAGAACAGCTCATCCTTAAAATAGTACCCCATGACACAGAGATGAGCCCTCGAAAGCAGTTGCAGGAAGAACTGTGTGTCGAGGGAAGGGACATTCACACTGCGATCAGATTTCCTTTCTGGGTGGCTGATTCACTGTGATATAAAACCATGAAAGAACAGTGTTCTTGTGAAAAAGTCTCCATGGCATGACGGGCGAAACTCCTCTCCCTAAATGAACTGATGAAAACCTATTTTAGAGGTGATAAACTGACTGAAAGTCTCAGGTTTTGTCTCTTTATGTTGTTGGTGGAAAGAAAGATAAATGAGGTGGGGGAGGAGAAGTATCTGAAGGTTTATTCTGGTTCTTATTATTTTCCTTTTAGTTCTGTTAATAAACCTGTCTTTATATCTTTGAGGTTTTGAGCCTGCTTTGCATTTCTCCTAATCTTTATCTCACAGCAGAAAATGAGTAAATAAGTTTAGTGGGTGCACTGGTGTTAGGCCAGAGTGTTCAACCCACTGCATTAAATTGATGCCCCATGTGACGATGGTGAACTGAAACCACTACAGCATGATACATGCAGGAGAACCTACTCTTTCCACATTTGTTTGCTTGATTTTGATGAGACACAATGAAACAGCACAGCCAAGCAAAGACAGAAATCTTTGCCCATGGCGGTTTTGCACCTAAGCCAGCTGTAGCTAATTATGTCTTATCAGAGACATCGAAGGCAGCAGCAAATGCCATTAGCTAAAGATGTCAGCATAGACCATTCAGAGCTTGAACTGAAGCCCACTGCAGACTTTCACATGTCAGCAAAAGGTTTTGGAATTCCCTGATGAACACAGAACCTACATAAGGATTTGGCCTTCATCTGGCTCCCTTATTTTCCTAGCTGACAAGAGCCTAAGAGGAGAAGTACACTCTCAGGAAAACAATGCCAGGTGTTACAGCTACCTCCAACTATGAAAGAATATATTATAACAAAGCATTTTGTAAACACAACATTTCAACATCCATTTTGTTCAAATCTGTCCCACTATCGGGGGTGATGCCATTTTTAGATTCATCCTGGCTAATATCCAGGTTTTAGACAAAAATGTTTCAGGCCTTCAAACAGCTCCTTAGGTAAGCATCACTTTGACACACACAGATTCACACAGCATTTTAGAAGTCCATTTCACAAAACTCTGTAATGATACAAAGCCTGTTTAGCAAAATTTTTAAAACATTATGTGATCCTTATGTATTCTTTGCTATTAGAGACAAACCAAGAAGCACATTACCCAAGTTGGTGAAATTCTGGTAAAATTTCTTCAGTTAAAACATGAGTTGGCAAATGAGTAAAGACAATTTTAGACACTTTTAACTGGAGAAATATATGTCAATTTGACTCCATCTATTACCTTGTTGAAAGAGGGCTGAGCTAAGTTACATTCCCTTGCACTTTGCCAAGGTCTGAGATCTATGAGATCTACCACAGTTCACCTGGCTACCCACAACCTGCTGAGCTGGAGTAATACACCTGTAATTTGAGCCTTCCTCTGCCTTGTGCTGAGAATCTGGAGGATGAGCATAGTTAGATAGAGCTGGGTATTAACTAAATTTCTTGGAAAGATAAAACATGCAGCTCAACAGCAGCTGGCTAATAAACAAGAAGGCCTTGTAATGGTAAGGGGTAATCTTGCTGAGACAGTGCCAAAAATACATCAATATGGTTAATGCATGAAAAATGACAGGAGAAAGAAGCAAGGACTGGGAAACTGCTGAGACAAATACAATTAAAATAAACATCCTGCACTGAATTGAACTAACTGACAAAATACATTTCCATGCCTCTTGTAGCAAGTCCTCTGGAGAAAAAAAACTACCTAATTTTTCATGTAGGAAAGAAATCTGGAATCCAGTCTTTTTCAGAGTTCACGCTCCTATATTTAACCCTCCATTTGGGTAGGTTAAGAGTTCGCACTTCCAGCTAACATTCTGGACTTTTATCTTTGCAGTGAATTCTCTTTGGCAAATGTGATATAAACAACAGCAAATTCTCTCTTGGCCATACATCTCTTCTTCACGTGCACTGGACCTGGCTACTGGCATCAACACCCTTGGAAAAGGGGCACCTCACCTCTGAACACAGTGAGGTCTCATCTTTCCAGCAGTTATAAGCAGGCTTAATGCCCTGTGTGCTCTTAATTTTTAACAGACAGATTTTCTACCTACCCACACTTTGCCTTTTGAGTGCTGATGTTTCCTGCAGTGCAGCTGCCAGATGAGAACCCATGAGCAGTTTTGTGTGAGTTGTAGACTAACAATTCCTTGTACTAGTATGATGAATATCCAAAGCATTTTGACACCCTCCAGGATGAAAGGTGCAATGTAATATGATTATCATGACTGTACCATCGATCCCTGCTGAAAGTGTCAGAAGGATTCTTCATTATCTTGTTACTAGGGATTGGTATTTTAATTATCCTCTTAGCTTCACTTTCTTCCTTTAGATCTCTTTGCTATCAATACATCTGCCCTTTTAAAGGGCTTTTTGCTACAGGGAGAAGGTGAAGGAGTAGGGAAACCCTATGGCAAAATGCATGCAGGGTTATCAGGTCTAAAGACAGTAATCTCTTCAAGGGCAGGGCAGGACACGGCAAGGGAAGGACAGGGAAATGGCAAGGAAGGGTAGGGAAGGGCAGGGAAAGCAAGGCAGGGCAAGGGAAAATGCTGTCAGCAAAGCCTGTGGAAGGAAATCAAAGATCTCTGAACTCTGTTATCCCTTTCTTCAGAGAAATGTAAGCAGTGTGCTGATCTTAGTGTCCTGCTCTAGTTTTTCCTCTTTGCCTCACTCTGCTTTTGCCCTGTCAGTCATGACTGCTTCAGGTAAATATATTAAACTTTGTTTGCAAATTTTCTGGTTTCAGATTATTGAGCCTTCCAGCAAGGTTCCGTAGGGTGGGATAAGATGCCTGGTTGGGCCTACTTGGTAGCAAGCTTTTTCCTTCATTTTAACACATCTTTTTATGTATAGTAATAAGAAGGTGGAGAAGATAGGAAGAAAAATTATTAATTGGAAATTGAATTAAAGCCCATGAAATAAAGCTCTTGGATGTCTACTAAAAATCACAGCTTTGATAATAACTTCTAACTTAAGATATAACTTATGGAATCATTCATCTTTCACCTTTCATTTCTTCAAATAAGTGCTTAAAAATAATGGCTTTCACTATCCAAAGGAAGCAGGAAACCCAGCTGAGTACTTAACTTTAGTCTTCACTTGCAAAAGAATATCAAAAAGGCAATAAAAATGTGCACAGATAGCAAATGGGTGTAAAGTCAAATTTCTCAGACACACAGTAAAAAAAAATTTGTAGCCTAGAAACACCAAGTGGAATTTATCTGCCGTGGCAATGGTGCCAGACTTAGTGGCTTAGTTCTACACTGTCAGTAAAGTGAAATAGGCACCTCCAGGAGTCACGTGTTTTCATCCATAGACAGATACATGTGACAGGTCACATGGATTGCCCTTTGGAGATACTTATTTCTCTCATTAACTATGGAGGGACTCTACAGTGACAGTTTGAAGTTTGACTATTCCATTATAGATGCCTAAAATCAGAGAAGATTCATCTCGCTGAGAATGACCTTCCAATATGAAATCCAGGTATCTAACTGATCTCTTAAAAAGCCCTAGAAGCACCAGAAAAATCTATTTAACACCAACTCATGCTCAGAAAAGAGAAAATAAAAAGGTAAAATACATTATAGGAGTTTAAAATAGAAAGTAAGAATCCAAGGGAAAGAAAATGATGACATTAAATAGGAAATATTAGGCTACAGAGTAGCAAAAAGTTAACCTCAGCCAATACAAAGTCACCTTTGAATAGTCACAGACAGTTAATGCTGCAGGGAATGAGTTCCACAGTCTGAAAATGTCATTTTATGCATTGTTAAAATCACCTGTCTTCAACATAAAAATAAACAAACAAATGGAAAAACACTACCTGTATTATAGCAAAAATGAGCAGGGCATTGGGCTTTGCTTTTTTCAGTGTTGCAAATGCATGTTTAAAGCATTTAACTATTAAGAGAAACTGAATACTGATTTCACTTCTTTGTCCTGAAAACTTCCATTGAACAAAATTGACTATCACTGTTCAAAAAATAGCCAATGTCACCTAAAACGTAACNAAAAAAAAAAAAACCAGCAAATTTCCAGTCATGACCTATAAGGAGGTTTTGGAATACACTTTAAAAAACTTTGGCTTTGTCAGTAGAGCCTTTCAAGTGCTAGAACTGAGATTAGCATTACCTGTGAGGAAAAGCTAAGAAATCTGAGTTTGTCTATTTTGGAGAAGAGGAGTCTGAGGTGAAACCTCATGGCCCTCTTACAGCTTCCTGGGGAGGGGAAGTGGAGAGGGAGGTGCTGAGCTCTTCACCCTGATATCCTAACATAGGACACACAGGATTGGTTTAAGGCTGCACCAAGGGAGTTTGAGACTGGGCATTAAGGAACATTTCTTTACTAACACGGTGGTTCTACACTGGAAGTGACTTCTTGGAGAAGTGGTGGATGCCACAGGCCTGTCAGTGCTTAAGAGGCGTTAGGACAACGGCCTTAACATGGTCTAACTTTTGGTCAGCCCCCACATGGTCAGGCAGTTGAATCAGATGGCTGTTGTCGGTACCGTCCAACTGAAAGATGCTTTTCTATTTGATTCTATTCTAAAATCCAAGGGGTAGAGTTCGTAATATGTGCTTGGGGAGCTGGTGCTGCAACAAGAGAGTCATGGGACCAAAAGGGAGAAAGCAGGAGGAAGCCTGACTGAAGGTGTCCAGTTCTAACAAGGTGTTAGGAAGGAGTGAACATAGCAGGCAGCCCCAGTGGTTATTCAATACCTGCATGGTTAGGATATCCTCCCGGGAACAGGGTGGAGAGGGTTTCAATTCATTAGTTTGCCTACAGATCAAATATTCTTGTGCTTTGTACAATGAATAATGTCTCTGCTTTCCAAGAAATAAAGCTTGTTCTGCTTGCCATGGTCAGGGTAAGTCTGAGATAAGTCCAGGATAAGCACCAAGCTACCTCTTGGCAGAATAAAGGAGATCCTTACTGGTCTTGCCTGAGTCATTTTGCTAGGGACAGACATAAACATTTTAAAATTTGAAAGGGATACCTGAATATCAAGTCCTGCCAATATTCAGTGAGACTGTACTGCTATGAACCATAGTAAAAAAAAACCAACAAGTTTAGATGTTTTCCAGAGTTCTTTCCCAAAACTCCTGAACGGTCAAATACCATTTACCTCCTTGAATGTATCAGGGACAGACAAGAGTTCAGCTCTACAAACTGCTTCTTAAGGCTGCTATTTGTAATGCAACAAGAATTTAGATGCAGATTGTGTCTACATGGTTGTAAAGTCAAAATAACTTCATGGAAGTGTCTTCTTAAGAAGAAACTGTAACTTTCATTTGGTGTGCAGGTAGCCTTTTGCTGCTGACTTCAACAGAAATTTAGCTCCTGGTTTTCAACTTGCATGACCTAAATGTCAGTATCATCACTTGATTTCTCAGTTTACCACATTATTGTTCAAACAGTTTTATTTATCTATTTCCTGCCTCCACTTAATAATATACATAATATCTTTTGAAAATTAGTTTTTTAAAAACACAAAACAAGGAGTGAATACAGGACCTCCTATTGCCTCTCCAAGTAATCAAAAGCTGAATCGAAATAGTTCTTTGGCAACAGGCTGAGAAAAGTGTATTTTCAATTACTTTTTTCCCCATGTATAAACTGCACATCCAAATCACATTTCATGAATAAGTAAACAATTTAATTTGGTTGTGGGTTTTTTTTTTTTTTTTCCTTTTTCTTTTTGGGGGTTTTGTTGGTTTGTTGGTTTGGGGTTATTTTCAGGGGTGTGGTTTTCTATTTTCTTTTTGTGTAGGAAATAATCAAGAAGAGATGGGGAATAATCAAATGCACCCAGCATCAGCAAACTTTTCTCATTACACTCTGAGCAATAGCAAGATGGTGAAAATAGCAGATCATTATGTCTGATGATTATAATTACACTTTTTTGAAAAAGGGGGGAAATCTAGGTTTATCATTACACCTGTTTGGTTTTTTTAATAGACACCTTTAAATTCTGCTGAACATGCAACAGCAGAAAAATTATTCCTTCTTGCGGTTTGATGGCCTCCAGTAATGCTTAAGAAAAATTGTTTTCCATTCCACTGAACTGTAAAATAAACAAAACAAACCCTTCACTAAATGCTCTAAAGGCCAAAGGGTCTCAATGAATGAACTTCAAATGGCTGCTTTGCTCATCATAGGAAAAATCCATTATGTGATTGTGTTTAGAAATAGTGTAGCATATTTTGGGTGCTATAGAATTTTAAAATAATAAGGTTTGGAAATAAATAATAAACTGGTGAAGAGGCAGAAAGTAAGTTGGTCCCTGAATCTAAATACAAATGTATTTCAATGTCATTTTTCTACACACAGAGAAATGCATAGAACTAAACCAGTTCTATCATTTACAGTGAACGTTATGTTTTCCTGTACTTTTCAGCTTACTTTCATTCCTTTCATGAAAGAGAATCTCATGACCTTTTCAGTATTAGCCTCAAGACATAGCTGAGCTATTCTTTTCATATAGAAACCCAAGACCTCAGCTGGCTAGCATGAAAGCTAACTTTGCCGACAAATCTCTAAGAAAACATGTGATAATGTTCATCTGGTTTTTGGGGATATTTTTTCTTTTTACTGAGACTATCAATGCACCTATATTTAACAGCTTCCTGTAGGTTTTTAAGTTTAACCAGGGCCCTGTGAGACCAAGTATTAATTAACATTCTGTCCTGAGTGTTAAAAGCTAATAAAAGTTCGAATATACAGCAGAATAAGACTTCTGGTAACAGACTCTCTTTCACTGCATCTGTTAGAAAATGTACTGCTGGTGTTTTAGGATACCTAACCTCTTATTCATCACTTGAAAATAAAATCCCTGTAGTATCTGTTCTGTTGTAAACTCCACTAGGAGATGATTTCCAACCTTTCAGCTGGATTTTCAAGAGTTTCACTGTGAAGTTTACTTTTTGTAAGGGGTTTCTTTATAACAGACAAACAATTGGGACAGAGATTTTCCTTATAAAAGAAATATTATCTGGTTTCTTTAGGGAAATTTTTTCTACTGGTATATTCAAAGCCCTCAGGATTATCTATTAACAACATCAGTAGGTAATGAAATACAGAAGACATGCTTGAAAATTCAAGGACAAACTTCACATAAGACTCTTCAAAAGGGCTTTGGAACAGTATCCAAGACATCTGCAGGAGCTCTTTAAAGCCTACTCTTGTACCCACCTTCATTTGCAGACATTCAGATCCAACATCCCTCTGATTTTCATCAGCGCTTCCATCTCAGCCACTTAATTGCCTAAACAGGTAGAGCTACTGGAAAAGCCTGTTTGCAGGTCTGCAGGTGTAGCTGCCACCTGAGCACTCCCACTGTAGCTCTTGGTATAGGCAGAAGACACACAGGTTTGTAGCTGCAGTAGGATGAGGTATTCAGGGTTGTATATATCCTTTACCAGTCAATGTCCATTGACTTCAAAGAAAACCAGCAGGCTGGAAAGGATTTGATCTGTAAGATGCACCCTGGAGAGGAATACAAATCAGTGCAGATTTTCCTTGCACTTTGCAAGAAGTGGCCATGACACAAGTTTCAAGGAACACTACCCAACCACAGAGCTTAGAGGGAGCCTGTCTAAATGCTATTGGACTTTCCACCACTCACACCATGCCCATTACATGTTAGACACATTTGTCCAATATTAGATACTCTGAATATGTTCCTCAGAAAATTGCCATGAAAACCTCTTCGTTGAAGAAGTGCCAGGTTACCCGTACCATTGGATTGGGTATTCCTGCAGTGCAGCAGTTCCAGACCCCACAGGGTTCAGAAAACACAAGGTGTCATTCATTCATTGTAGCTCAGAAAGTGATAGCTGAGCAGCTGGGGAGGGAGGATAATAAAGGATGACACAACATCCTTGCACAGGCCATTAGAAAATAATTTCATTGGGTATAAGATCAAGAACTATGTGACATGAGAGTGATCTTGTGTGGAGGACAATTCAAAATACAAAGGGAATGCAATCCTTAACAGTTATCCAAGTATGAGTTGGTTGAAGAAGCCCATCTCACACAGACTGGCATTACTAGAAAAGTGAAACAGAATTTCTTTAGTGTCTAAACCTACCTGACTTACATTTGGAAACTGCTGAGCTGATAGTATCAGGATATGAATGTGACTGCTTCCAGACCTACACCATGATATTGCATTTGGACATAGGGTTATAGGGAAATATGATGACCTTTAAAATTCTTGCAAAACAGAGAGGTGAAACATTCAGTATATATTTACACCATTTCAAGAAAGGAAATGAAATCTTGAAATCAGAAAACAAAGTAAAATATACTTACTGGGGTGGACTTATAATAAAATTAAATTCAATTTAAAGAAATAAAAGAAAATTCTGAAATGAAGTGATTGTAATCAAATGTAATGGGATGACTTGAAGTGGCTTTTGTCGTTGAAACACCCCTGGAGGTCTAGGCTTTGTGGTTTACTCAAGCCTAACCTTAAGCACAAGCCTAAACCTAAGCAGAGCAGTAAAAACAGCCATTTGCTGAGGTGCTGAGCACATTGGTGGTGTGAAGCAGAAAGGTGTGGAGGGAGCAATGCTGGGGCAGTGCTGGGCTTCCCTTGGCATGCCTTTTGCAGTTGCAGTGTCCCTCGAGCTCTGGGCTTTGTGGTTTTCTCAATCCTAGCTCTAAGCATAACCCTAACTCTAAGCAGTGAAGTAAAACCAGCATTTGGCTGATGCCAGTTCCAAGCAGAAAGGGGTGGAGGGAGCCATGTTGGGGCAATGGAATGTTCTTTTTTTCTAAATGAAATGGGCAGAAACCTTCCAAAATGAGACTCATTGAAATCTCAAAATCAGGGAATGAAGTCAAACAAAGAGACAGGAGAAGAAATTGATGAAATTAAATGCTAAAAAAAAAAGAGAAAATTGTGAAGCAAAGTGAAAACAATAAAATGTCATGGGATGACATGAAGTGCAGGGAATTGGACCAAACCTTGCTGAATTGATCCTCATTGAAATTGCAAGATTTCATTTCCTTTCATGAAATGAAGCAGCTGAAGTAAGTGTCATCAAATGAATTATCAATAATGTCAAAGCCATACACATGCACTACTCTTGCATTTTTTCCTGTACCAGCAGCACTATTCAAACAGCTTTTGAACTTGTGATACAATCTTCCCAACATTCAGGTAAATAAAGCCAAACCAAATGATGCTGTTCTTTCTTGACTTATCAATTTCTGTTCTGTACTAGAAGATATTAATTTTTTCTATCATTCAAAGTAAACTTATGCTAATTCCAGAAAGCTCAGTTTCTGAAGAGAAAAGAAACAAAACCCCCACACTTTTCTCTCTGGCACAGAAGTATTTCTACAAATATACTTAGCTGCTATTTATAATATTTAGAATTTCTACCAACTCTGAAAACTCTGATAATTCCCACAGAAATAACATGTCTGTCATATATTTCTCTTGGGTTATGGTGCCATTTGCCAACTAGGGGAGACCTTTAAAAAGAAAAGAGCTATTCAAGATTTTTCTTTCAGCACTCCCAAAGAAGTCAAGACCTGAGCAGCTTCTTAAATGTTGACAGAAGGCAGTATAGGACCAGCTAGCACTTCAGCACTTTTTAAATACATTTTTGACCTACAAGCTTGCTGTGGAACCCAGAATAGGATTTATACCCACTCAGTAACAATTCAGTGATAGGGATGTTAGAAGTAAGACCTTGTTAACACTTCCACAAGAAACTTCACATCTAAACCAAACACATTCACACAACATTAAATGTCCTGATGGACTATGGATTTATTATTAAAATTAAAGAGACAAGTCTTATATGAACTACAGCTCTATCAGTATAACCTTATCAGTAGCCTTTAGCAGGATATAGGCACTAGATTTCAACTATCCATTGTATTCAGACTTGAGAAATGGTTACAAACACTTACGACTTTGCCCAAGGTTGATTTCCTGTGTCTACACCATCTCAGATTAGGAGAGAAACTGTCAGTGGAGCTGCAATATTCATCCTTGAGGCTTAAGCACTATGTATCTTAAAAGTATAGAAGATGCTTTAACAGCCTGAATGATAGAACCTACCTACACACAGAGCCTGCAAGCAGAGTAGGTACTTAAGAGTGGTTGGCAAAAGGACAAGAGGTGACTACTCACTAGGCACTTAGGACTGTTAATGGAAGAGCAACATTGAAATTTTTCTACACAGCTGTCCTGCAACCAGCTCAGCATTCCTAGTGATCACAGAGTATTCTGATTTGGAAGGGATCCACAAGAATCATGAAGTTAAATTCTGAAGTGAATGGCTCATGTAGGGCATCAAAACCATGACTTTGGCATTATTAGTGCTGTCCTCTAACCAATTATCTCTGTAGCCCAACTTTGGGGTCTGATGCAGACCTGAAAATTCAGGACTTAAGTTCCACCCAGACAGAAACCTGGAGAGCACAGAGAGGATGATATCACCCAAAAAGACAATCTTATTGCTATTTGAAACTTTCTATAGTAGTCTGATCTTTGATCCATAGTTGCCTGGGTTAGGCTTTAAATTTAAAGAGTGAAGTTTTGTTTTGTTTTGGTTTTTTCCAGTACTAATTGCTTGGCAAAGGGAAAGAGAGTGAAAAAGGTTTTGAAAGTTATATATTTTCTACTGAGTCCATATTACAGTCTGTGAGTTCTACTAGCATTAAACATTAAGGGTTTGAATTTTAGAGCGCTCTGTACTGGCACTTCATTTTCTTGCATTATTAAGAAAATCTGACAGTCTCTACAGCATACATACAAGCATATGATTTTTTACACATTCAAATAAATAATGTAAAATGAGGAAATCCCTACAAAAGTAATCAGAAAATCAGTTTGCAATCTTACACTTAAGCAGTTTTGTGACTTGAGTCAAAATATTTAGAGCATTCAAAGGAATATTTCTGTATTAAGTATATACGGTTTGCTTGTTTCCTATGAGAAAAGGAAAAGCCTTTAGAGTTCATAGTATGTTAAGACCAAAGTAATAGCCATTATCTTCTCAAAACGTAAAAAAAAATTGATTAATATTATTTTACCAGTCCTGCTGGAAGAAAAAAAATCAGGTTAAATCAGAATCAGGCCTCTATCCAGGAAGCTGGGGGGAAAAAAGTGGTTCTAATACTTAATAGGTAGTTTTTGTTGGGCATATTGCATCGCTGGTCAGTTTTGCGTTTATGGCTCAGTAGTAGTGAAACATTTTATTTTCACATCTTAAAAGATCATTTCAGGGCTGAACAAACACAGCAGATTCAGCAGCAGCTGGAATATAAGTACTACTGTTCACCTTTTGGAAAGTTTATGAAAGACCTGACATGGTTCTGAAATATTAAAAGGACTTCTGAAACTCAGAGAGAAAACAGCAATATAAAATCAAGGGTCTGGTCTGGCTGAGTGGATAAAGTGCCATCTTTTGATACTGGGGACCTAAATCTTTCAAGTCAATATGTGGTATAGAATGGCTTTTATGGTCATTGGCAAGTAGCTGTGAATTCATATCAACAAAAGTAACATAATTCAGACCAGGAGATAGGGAGAAATCAAAGTGTAACAAGGCTTGCATTGTAAAAAGGCACAGGCACTCACTCACTTGGAAACAGCCTTGAACAGTAACACCTGACCCAAAAGCTCTGGCTCCTGGGTTTCAGACCACAATTTGCATTGGGATGTTTCAGCCCCACTTAACATCTAACACATTTTACACTTTACAGGGTTCCATATTTTATATGACTTCACCATTATGGCACCGGAATACCTCAAATTTTGATGCACTGATTTTTTTAACCCTGTGGGGTAAAGAGTACTTGTGCAGAGACATTACTTACATTTACACAGACAACTTGCACCCAGAATACTGAGAGTGTTTAAACATGCTGGCACTAAAGCAGGAAAATCATTAGTCCACAAAGTTTGGATTTCAGCACAGTAGCACTAGCAGTCCTTGGGAAGCAAGCCAGCATTCCAGATCCACCTCAGGGCATGCCAGCTCATCTCATCTATGTGTTCCAGGCTCAGCCCTAAGAGAAGGCAACTTGATGCTACATGCAAGATTCAGGCTGAGGTAAAAATGACAAAACAAAATCACTGTCTCCCTCAAGCCCTCACCTCCGTCAGGCACATCTTTAAACATCTTTCCAAATTTTCATTGCAAGAACTTGTACAATGCCTGGGCAATATTCCTGTGTTTCATGCCTGATACTTTTGGGTGCTTTTACAATTTGTCAGGGAAAAAAAAAATGCTTGTTGCTCCAACAGTTCCTATGTGAAGTGGGAGAAGGGAAGTGCTATTTGAAATTATTTTCAATCTTCCCACCTGCTACAACTGAACAGGCAGCTACAAGGCAAAAAAACCCTCTCAGAACAGGATTTTTACATGCTTCTAAATTGATATCATGGCATGTAAGATGCAAGTCTGATCCGAGTCATCCCACACCAAGTTTATATCTTAAAGACACTTCCCAGAGCACACCTCCATTGTCCTATATTGTAAGGACTTTTTCCATGCCAGCGTGAAAGGTCCTCTGGTTGACTCACTAATAATAATAATTGACTTTCTTTCTTATTTTAAAAGAGATGGACTAAATGATTTTTTTTAATTTACTTTTCTGTCATGAAAATTTTTTTTGAATGTTAGAGAACACCTTCTGTGGACTGGGTTCAGTTCTATGACATACCAAACATCATAGCTGGCAAAAATAAGTTTCAGCAGACCCAGCAAACAATCTCCCTACTTTGAAAGTTATTGTTTGTGGTCATTTAAAAAAGAAGGATAAGAAATACCCTTCTTTTACATGAATTTAAAAAAAATATTAGAATCGTATAGGATAATATTTTTTTCTACCTAATTTTCCAAACATATTATAAATGTATTTTATACGTTGGGCACTACAAAAGCTTATGACAATGACTTCCAGAGTTGAAATATGCTGTGTGAGAAAAGTGCTTCCTTACTTTTACCTCAAGCTAGTAGCATGGTAATTTCCTCAATTAGCCCTCAGTTCTTCAAACACTGTTAATAGAAAACATTGTGGTTCATCTGCTTTTTTAGTTGATATACTCTGTAATTTTGTCCCTCAGTCATTTTTTCTCCCTGAAGACCCATAATCCTAGCCTAATTGCTCTTCACGCAAAAACTTCATATCTAATCCTTGCTGCCTTTGCCTGTTTCAAAAATTTCTCTGTTTGAAAAAGAGAGGACAGACCTTTAAACAGTATTCAGGACATGAGTTGATCCAGGTTTTTTACAGAAGAACAGTTATGTCAACTATTCTGTTAGTGATGTTTTCTTTGTTGTTCCTATGATCTTCAGCTTTCATTGAGCACCACTTGGCACTCAGTTACCCATAATTCTAAATGTCTTTCCGAAATATTTATACCTCATTTATGAACCCATGGCAGTGTAAAAATAGCTAGGATTATGCTTTCTTGCATCTGTTACTTTTAACTCATCCGCACAGAATTTTGTCTCCCGTTTCATCTCTGACCGCTGAAAATCACAAGTACAGTTCATCCTTTTGTTGTCAGTGTTAGTTTCTGTCACTTTGAAGAATTCTGTAGTATCAGCAAACTCTGTCACTTCATTAAGCTCTTGCTTTTCCAAATAATTTGTAACTGTGATGAAAAGTGCAGATCTTATGAAGTTTCTCTCTTAATCTGTACTGGCAATTTCTTTGCATTGTGAAAGCTGTTTAACTATCCCTACACTATACTCCACATCTTTTCATCTTGGATGCAGTTAACAAGAAATTCACACAGGATTCCAGGTCCATTTCTGCAGATGCAAAGGAGGTGAATGGAGTTGTTTTTATTTCAGAGATAAAGCCACTTCTCTGACCTCCCAGCAAGCAGAAGCAGAGAAGCAAAGTAAGCCCACACCTTCTGTCTGGTCCTACCTCCTTTTCATAGCACTGCTGTTGAAGAGTCAGGACACTCATCCTGGGTTCAGACAAGCATCACCAATATTTCCCAGAGAAAGGGAGTAGGAATGCAGACCTCAATACAGCCACCAGCCAGTATCACCAGTCACTGCTCAACTACTTGGCTGTCCATTCCCATGTTTCTCCACAGGCTTCCAGTATACCAGAAAGCCTTTGATAATCTCCACTGCATGTTTTAAATTTCTATACAATTTCTATTTAAACTATTTTTCTTTTTCTAGTCTGAATTACATACACAGCACAGAAATATAGTAGCTGAATTCATATTTTTTAGCTTTATGGGACAGATAGTTTTCCTTTTTCTCTGGTCTACACTTCCTCCTTCATTACTGCCTTTCCTAGCATTTTCTACAAGGAAATCATTTAACAAGCCAGTTATATTGTATTGCAAATTTTGATAAGCCCATCCAAAATCAGAAAGAAAGACTTGTACATAAAAAACCCCTGATGTTTAGCAAAGCAGCACCTTCCTTCACCATATATTTTTCAATTTATAACCAAAAGGAGTATTTTACCTAGGTGAATCAAAGCATATCCATGCCTACTCCTGCTCTTCTTTATGGCTACACCATTTCAGCAATTCCCATTTTCTCTAACCATGCTGAGAGTATGAAGAGACATTAAAACTCAGTGTTTTGACAATGTTGTGGAGGTGTTTTAACTTCCTTAGCTTTCATGCTGACTCTGCAGTGATAAAAATGAGAGAAACCAGTGGGTAAAAATTACACAGTGATATAATAACCAATCTGCTTCTTCTCTACTCATCTCTGTCTTCATTGTACTGAAAATCTCACTGGTTCAGCCTCAGGAAAGAAATCTTTCCATAATCCTACAAGAGTTTACAATCTACCACACAAATCAAAGTAATATGCTAATCAGCAGATAAGCACAATAACACATGTGGAGTTAAATGAAGTCTCTTGTCCTCTCATGCAGAGGAAGAGAGAGACTTATTTGTTCAATATACCATTATAAAATTATCTAGTTTTAGAGAGAAAAACAACAGAGAACGCATTTTAAATTCTTGTCTTTTTTTTTTTTTTTTGGTGAAATTTATATGATGAATAATTTAGGACCATTTCTTAGATATTCTCCTCTGTCTATAAAAATGTAATCTGACTTAATTATGTGTCATCACAGCAATAAAAGTAAAATAAATCCACTCCAGGGATGAGTAGAGCATGTAGTGCTTTATGAAAAGTCCAAAATACGTTATTTTAATTTATACAAAGTGGATTTTGGCATTTGAAACACTTTTATTCATCAAATTGTTTCCAGGTATTTCAGAGGCCTCCTACCAGTAAGGGGAGTTGCACAGCAGATGAAAATAAAGGGTAGTGGCAGCCTTGGTTAAAGGCTGCCAGGTTGATTGGGAGGATTTTATGCACTCATTTGAGAAGTTAAGATTGTTAAGGAATATTTTATGCACTAGAAACAGAGGAGATGATGGAAAACTTCTATTAACCCAAGGCAAATCTATTTAGTTGACCCACGTCAACAAATCCATGCTGCAAAATTAAAAACAAAATTAGCAATGTCTTTTGCTGCTGTTTCTTCTGCCAGGTGGAGAAACTTGTAGTGACCATTTCAAATGAGATCACACCAAGATTTAAAGTTCTCCTAAATTCAAATTCATGTACACATTTTCATCAGAGGCACAGTAGGTTGGATACATGCACAGTAACTCAGAGGTATAAGGTCATAAACAGTACAGCCAAGTGCAGTAAACATTCCATCAGCTTGGACAGAGGATAGAATTTTTATTTTGTTAAGGTACAGTAGCACAATCACCAAACAGACACTGTTGCTAAACAACAATAATGGTGTGGCTCAAACTAA
>VZTR01023294.1:15671-55012 GCA_013400775.1 Chaetops frenatus | reverse complement strand
AAAAAAAAAAAACCAGCAGCTTTCCTGCTCTACATGCACACCCTTTCTTCTGTGAAAACTCCAGAAATTCAATAAAAAAGGCACGTTCAGAAAAATTTGCATCATAGTTATACAACCTTTATATCCAGGTCACAGATGCCGAGGGAGTTTACTGCATTTCCTGATGGAGAAGGGATTCAGAGCCAGGTAACAAAGATGGCCATACTGTGAAAAAACAGAGGTTTAAAAATCAAAAAATAACCCAGCTCATTATCTGTAATTGCTTCTGTCCTCAGAGACTTGATACAAAATAGCTGTGTTTTCCAGCATGGGTCATCTACCTATTCCGAGATGCAATTTCTAAAACACAGAAGGTTAAAGCTTCAAATATTAGTGCAGGAAAACATGATTTATATAAAACATATGTCTATTATTGCTTATGCTTCCCTAGAACTACCATGATTTGTTTCTAGGAGAATCCACACAGTTATCTTTCCCTTGTTAGACCTTTTATCCTGTAAGTTGATACCACACATCCATTGCTCAATGGGCTGCAGTTATTGCAAAAGGGCCTGAATTTTGTTCAGCAATCTAAAGTTACTTTAAAATGTTCAAATGGACCAAGCTAAAACGTGAAGCTCAGCTTTCAAAAATCAACAACTCATTGGGGCAAATCAATTAAAAAACCCTTCATGCCTTGTGTTCAAGAGGAGAAATTATCAGAACCTTTTGAAAGGCAAACAGCAAGACAATGCAATGGGCAACTGTGACCAGCCTCTGTATTCACACTGCAGCAGAGGGTTAGTACCAGCTCTCTACACTGAAGAGCTTCTTGAAGACCTTCGTGTTGTGTCACTTAACACTTGCCAGCCACAGCTTGCTCTTCTTCTGCTCATTTCAGAGAAAAGAGAGATTCTTATCATCCTTTTGTCATGGTTAAATAATGAATCTACTGGGCTGCCCATTCATGTCAAAGTCTCGATAACAGCATTTGCATCATTTCTTCTTCTGGCAGTATGTGGAACGTAGAAATACTATTGTAATATAGATTAAAAGCTGGTTTCATCTAAACTGAAGTCCCTTTGCATATAGTCTGTCCCAACCAATAATCCTTCTGCAGGCTTAGAAGCAGATTTCTGTTCAGATTACAGTTTTAGGGAAAAACTCGTAAAGGTTTTCATGATATTGAAGCTAGTTCAAACTATGATGAAAACTTGCTTTGTATTATGACAAAATCAATTCACTGCAAACAACATGTAACACATATGTGAAGTCTGTTTATATACCATTTCCTTAGTGTTATCAGGCTTCCACACATTCAGAAGAAAAGCTGGAAATTGTAAAGTATAAGTAATTTCAAGTTTTGGATGGCTGATTTCCTTTCTTCTTCTTCTTCTTCTTCTTCTTTTTTTTTTTTTTTTAGGTTCAAGAAAAGTGTCTTTATAAATAGTCAAAGGGCAGAATGAGTGTAACTAACTATGCTAATTGCATTTCTGGTTTTCATTGCATATCACAAAGGAACAAAGAGAAAATAAAAATGGCATAAAACAATGGAACTGGAGAAAGAGACAAGAAAAGGAAAGTACCACAACAGTCTCAAAGAGCTGCTGTTTCAGAAGGAGACAATCCACTGAAAAGCTGATGCTGAAAAGAAACAAAAATGAGTGGGCTGAATTGATGGGCATCCTTTCTACATTTAGTAATGCAGAGTTCAGCTGAAACAAATTGAGTGCAGGCTGTAATGTCAGAGCCATGAATAGAAAAAAAAAATTTCAAATGCACAGTAGTGTTCTGTAGACTAAAAATCCTTTTTTATTTCTCCACTTTCAGCTTTGATTTTCCCTTTACTATTTGGCTAATTTTTTTCTTTAATTGACATGAATGTGGAAGTGGGGCTAATAGGAAGTTAATTTTGTCTGAAGTGTTCATAAAATACAAGATTTCTGGGAAGAACTGACATTTTATGGTACGATTTAGTGCTTTCTCTTTAACCCCATTCTATGCTGTAGGTTTGCTGTCAGTAGAGTGCTATATAAGTAGCATCTTGGGCATCTAATTTGGACACACAATTTTAAGCAACAAGAAGTTTCTTTGCAAACCTCCAAACAGACCTATTTTTCTCCAGAGTGTTAAAATGAAAGACTATGGGACAGCATGTGGACAAGTTGAACAGAATGAGTGTTGGCTATTTGTTGACTGGTATTCTGGCATGTTTTATGAGGAAAATCAGCATGCAAAGAATGAACAATCATTTCACATGTTCTAAAACATGCAACAACCAGTATAAATTTTGTATTTGATTACATGATTTTTTTAATGAAAAAACATTCAGCTGAAGACACTACCATGAAAGAACAGGACTTTGGCAGCACAATTCTGGTTTTTCACATCAGAAAATATGCAGACATAATTTATTAGAAATTGATGCATGTCTCATTTGCAGCATCTTTCTAGGACTTTAGGAATTCAACATAGGCCATCAAAACCTCCTCAGGCTAAGTATATGGATCAGATGTTCCTAAACTCTCTGCCAATAGGATCACTATTGTTAAAAAAGTTTTAAGGAATTAATGTGGTTGCTCAGATTCTCACAAGGAACTGACAAAGGCTCATTACTAGCTGATGGGAGATTAATGTTGTGGAAAGAGGAGAGACTTCATGGAATTATTTATTAGCTTGCATGAGACATCTCTGAGATGGAATGAGAATACAAAAGGGGTTAAAGACTGCTGCAAAGTCTCCTACTGAGATAACTTTTTATACAAAAGGGTAAGTGCTAAAAAGCTTTCAAGCACTGCCTCACCTGACAAGGTTAGAAAAGTAGGTATTATCTGAAAGGCAGACCATACTTTTCAGAAGTAAGGAGGATGATTCTCTTTTGGCTTGCAAATGTCTACCTATCAGACAGGAGGGGATTTAAATGGGAGGGTGCATCTGTCTGCTGCTGAGACAGACTTACTGGGAACAATTTTAACAGAGAGCAAAAAATATTCTGTGAAAAGTATAGATAAAATAGCAGGAGTTCATCTTTTTTCCATTACAGAAAGTCTCACATCCTTGCCTCTCTCTCCTATTCCTCCTCCCCACCACCAAAAAAAAAAAAAAAACAACAAACAACAACAACAACAAAACTCCCTCCGCCCCAGAAAAAAACCCTGAAGATAATTGTTCAGCATCATCATCACTAGGAGCTGCTGGATTCATGTTACTTTTAAAGCCAGTATCCTTATTAAACTTGTTTTATTAAACATATGGGATTAAAGCCTTTAGGTCATTAACTTTAATTTCAGACTAGCAGCTCACAGGAACACCTGGGAACAAGGCTGTGGGCTTGGAGTTCTCTGCTTGGAGCTTTGCAGTCCAAAAGGAAAAGCACCCCCTGCAACAAAATGAAGTATTTATGAAGTCACACACTATACATTGGGTTTTCTGGTGTCCTGTTTCCATGCCAAGCTCTGGAAATTTGCTACTGTCCAAAGGGCTTGGGTTATTCCAGGGAAGTATTAATTAAAACAAAGGAAATTTCAAAAGGTAGGGAAGCAGGATGTGAACATAGGATAAGTCTAACGTGTTGAGTCCATGACTTTCCCTGGATGCTGTTAGAACTGCATCTTCCCTGCTTAGCTAACAATATTTTAGGTGTTGACAGGATGTTTGAGGTAAGCAAGAATTGGACACAGCTGTTGCTTCACCAGTGCTAAGCAGAGGTGAATGATCATCGGTCTCAACCTTTTGGTGTGAGGGTGTTTTGCTTGGTCATGGTCACCTTGCTGTGCACCAGGACATCAAGCTGCTTTCCAGACAGTCAGGCCCCAGCATATTCTGGTGTGTGGGGTTAATCCTCCTGAGATGCAGAGCTTGGCAATATCCCATGTTGAACTTGTCAAGATTCCTCTCTGCCCATTTCTCCAGCCTGCCAAGGTCTCTCTGAAGGTGACACAACTATCACCCAGTCCCCTCAGCTTAGAGCACCTACAAACTGGCTGAGGATAAATTCCATCTGCCTGCATTTTCCCCGAATTCCATCTGCCTGCATTTTCCCCGTGAGATTAGGAAAGATGAACTATACGTGCACATGGCTAGAGCACCCACCTTAACTCCCCTGAAATTAATGCAGATCTACAGCTTGTTACAGTATAATTAATAAAATAATAAAAGCAATTATGTTCAGTATAATGAAAGCTACCATCAGAACACAGGAGTGAAAAACATCAAGAAAAGGAGAGAAAGAGAAAAAAAATCAGGCTCGAAGAAAAAGATTATTCTTATATAAAAGATATCTGAGACCTTGTCTGCAAGAAACTCAGGAAATAAAAAAACATTAATAAAGGTGTGAAGCTAAAATTGATTTGCTCAATCTCACAAACCTTGTGTAGACACATTTGTTCAAAGTTGAAGTGGTTAAATTTGACTTAGCTTAATTCATTTATAGTATATATTAAATTAAACAAAATTAAGGTCTTCTTTTCTTCTAACAAGGCTGTCAACACAGGGATTTAATGCAGCTGAAGTGTGAACTTTAACATTTAATTTGGATTGACTTTCCTAAATGTCCCAATGCAGAAGAGTCCTATTAACTTTCACTGTGGCAAAAATTAAAAACAGAAAACAGGCAATGGATGCTAGCCAGGTAAGGGTAAAAAGTAATTAAATGAAGACAAAGAATCTTTCCAGAAGGAGTTATGAGAAGCCACAGATTCTGGCCAGGAGGTGATCAAAGCCATTTACCAGCATGCAGACAATGAGCCAGGAACAGATGAAGAGTAATCATAAAATGGATCAAATACTGTCAGTTAGAGATTGGCATTGTGGAAGATCTGGAGCACATGAAAAGATACAGAATTACTGCTTTTAAATGACCAGATGGAACTGGCAAAAAGGCAGTGAAAAAAAACAGCTAGACCATTGCACATAGTCATAGAAATGGAAGAAGTTTTTAAAAACAGAAGATTCTCTTAACTTTAGAAAGGCAATTGGCCTTTAGAGGTGCAGAAGTGCCAAAATTGGAAGCTGGAAGACCAATTACCCTGTAGAAGGGGAAGAAACTTGGGTTGTGAGTAATAATGGTTATGAGGACTTTAACCCATATTTTAGGGCACAATGAAAAGACACTGGGACTCAATATACCTGCTCAGGTCATACAGCTATAAGGGACTATACCTGTAAGGGAAATGGTGACTTGTGGAGGCCTGTGGGCCTGACAAGGGACCTCCAGGCGCTAGGCCCTGGAAGAATGCCCCCTAGGCTTTGGCCTCTTCTACTGACCCCTGTGGACTTTTATAGTGAAGTGAGTGAAGTGTCAATCCACCCCAGTTCCACACCCCCCGTTAACCATATGTTTGGTTTCTAGTAAGTTCTTGGTATTCTGTAGCCCCGTTGGTTGTTGGCCTGTTGGCCATCACACCCCCAGTTTATCATACATGATCTGTTTCCAGAAAGTTCCCTGTCCTGTGTATCCCCACTGGCCAGTACCCCTGTTTGTCCCCCCGCTAGTTGTTTTCCCAGTGGCCTATGTAACCACCTTCCCGCCTACCCTTCCCACTTACTGGTTGTTATGGTTGACTCCGCCCCCTCTGTGCCCATAGAAAACCCTGGACCCTCCACCTTCCAGTGTTCTTTTGTCCCTGGACAGGGTGCAGGAATGATAATCTGCCGCTGGATCTCCATGCAAAAAGGCCCTTCCCGCCTCAGTTGCTCCTGTAGCCAACTGCCTCGTGTGAGAGCGCGGGGCGTGCTGCGCGCCTGAGCGGAGCGCCCTCCCCTCGGAGACGCTCCAGGAAGGGCACGGCATTCCACCATCCATCCGCACCACCAAAGTGACTGATCCATGTACTGCCTGTTTCCTATTTCTAACAAGCAGCAGGTTGTTGTGACTTACAAAGGTTCCAAGATAAAAGAAATTCTTAACCAAGCTAATCATACGGCTCCAGCTTTGACTTCTAGAATGGTTCTCTGCACGTGCGCAGAAAGACTCCTTACAAAAGGTTACAAAAGGTTTATACCCTAGAGGTGTCACAGTGACTGAACAGTGAAACAACAGCCCAGCTGAAGAGCTTTGCTATCATTTCATGCTTCCCCTTTTTGCAAATGGCACAGGAAAAGATGGACTAGTCAGCTGACACACAGAGGTGCCCTTTCTATGACACTCATCTTTCTTTTTTACACTAAAGTCTTCTGAAAAGACTCTTTTTTCAGCCTTAGAAGCCAAACGGGACAACCGCCTTTGTCTTACTCTCCAGGGTGAAATACTTTTTTGAAAAGAAGAACAAACTGATCCCTTTTTTTCCTCACGAATTTCTGAATCCATAACAGAGAGATGAATCAAGCAGAGATAAATCAAGTAAATAAACAGGTTTCCATGAAACACCTGCCTCCTACTCATTACCTTACATGCTCAGGTCCAAAGCAACAGAAGAACCAAGGTAAGCTCAGCCTTGATACTCCTTGGTAGCAGAGTACAGCAAGACATACAAAAATATCAGACTTGAGTGAAATGATGGAGAGCCCACGCTGGTAAACTGAACAGTGGACAAGATCAAATATGAAGAAAATTATCTTAAATAAGTTCTTAATGTTTGGGTTAAAATTACCCCAGAAGAGTGCAGCACAGACAAAATCTGAGAAAAGCTTAATTTGACCTCTCTTTCCAAGATAGTTGAGTCTATGTCCTCAGTTTAGCTGAGAGTTTGGTGTGCCATTTGTGAGGCTTAGGCTATATGTAGATATATTTCCTATACCCACCCCTAGATTGCCAGAAGAAGTGCAGTTTGTAGCCAAATTTATTCCAATACCTGCTCTTAGAGCCCTCATCTGTTACCTTGCTAAAATTTCACACTCAAAGTAGGGACTAAATCTAACCATACGCGATGCTGCCTTACCTAAATTAATTTAGAGCAAAAAGACTTATTTATTTCCTGCCCTTGGTATAATCTGATTGGCTTTTGTGACAGCTGTAAAAGGAAAGCTGCTAAGAGAGACAATCACATCCGACAAAGAACATGCTAATGAAATCAGACTTTCTAAAGGGAAGTGATTTTGACAGATTAGAAATTATAGCTTTGTATGGATACTACCCAAGTTGTCAGCCCCTCTTCCCACAGTAGCAGCAGGCTCTGTTCAATTTGAGGAACACTCTGTCTGCTCATCATGTTATATAAAATCAAACTCTCACCATATCTGGGTGATTTCCTACAGTGAAAATCTCAGAAACAGAAGGTAAAAATTTCCCATTTGGCATCTTTATCTTCTATTAATGATGCAACCTGTACTGTACCATCTGAAAAACATGAATCAACACTGAGCCCACCCTTCCACAAATAGAACCCTCTACCCTGTAATGTGGGGATCTTTCTCTTTCTAATTGCATCTTACAGATTTTTAAAAGGCACTTTAGTCCTTAAGTGTAAAATTTGCATCCAAACTACTGTACAAAGAAACACTAACAATGATTTTGAAGCAATTCCTGCTAAAAAAGAGCACAGACTTCTGATCACACACCATCAGAGAAGATGGAATTGTACATGGAGTATTTTTCGTATCTCATTAGCAACCATTAGAAACCCTCAGGGGGAACATAATGACCAGTGGAAAAAGGGCAGAGCAGACTTCAGTGAACAAAACAGATGTTTAGTGCATATAGATATTATCCAACACCAACATCAAACTAGTGAGTTTGGCCATTTAGGGCATCTCCTAGGAAACCATCAGATAACATTAAAAGATATTGACTAACATAAAAGGAGCTGCAGGGGAAACGGTGCATATTTGATAGAAATGGGATGTGCTTCTAAATGCAAAAGTCCTAATTTCTGCTGGGGAAAAAAATCTTTTTCTAGATGCATATTTTGATTTTGGTCAAAGGTCTTAAAATTTGCTGTATGTTACTGTGGTTTATATTGCAGTCTTTAACTAAACAAGAAATAAAATGCAGTGCAAAAGCAAATGACAAAGTGAGAAAATATAAAAATTTTATCCTAAATATGTTGCAACTTGTACAGCACAAAACATTGTCTTGTTGTTCTTGTTGTTATCTTCTTTTCTCTGACAGTTCTTTCTGGATGAAATTTTCCACACAGTCTGAGAGCTATAAAACTGGCAAAGGTATTGGGCACTTCATTTCCTTTATGGTCCTTTGAGGAAAACTTCTTCTGCACATTACACCAAAAAAAGCCACTGTAACTGACCTAGACGAACTGGCAGTGTGTCCATCACACCATGTGAAGTATTCTTGCTCATAACTGCAGCATTTCACCTCTGTGTTTTGTCCAGGAAGAGAAGGCATTTGATTCACTGACATTTTCCTTTCCTCCATCCAATTTTGTGTCTGATCAACAATGTTTATTGCCTAGTAGTTTCTTTTTGAAGTGCTAAGGACACCTTTTCCACTGTGATTATTGCTTTGCCCTCTCTGCAGTCAGTGAATAGAAAGGTTAGCTTGGAATTTTGCTAATAAGAACTTTGCTGATCTGTTCAAGTTGGCTGATACGCCTTTTGGGCATGACCAATCAGAGCATAAAGTGTCAAGAGATTTGCTGTCTCTCTACAGCCCTGGCAAACGTCTTCCTGCAGTCTACCAGAGCATTAATTCTCTCCCCAGTTCACTACTTATGGCAAGGGATAGTGGCACATACTCACCTCTACATAAATCCCAAACTATCCATTCATGCTGTGGTCCTTCTTCAGTTTGGTACATTTGCTTAATGTGTTTAGGCCAAGTTGTATCATCAGTTGAGCTGAATTGATAAAATAAGGAGGAAGACCGTAATTTAAAGCAGGGACAGAGTATGAAGAAGCAAAACACTTTACAAACACTGGGGTTTCTTTCTGAATTGAGACTAATAAAGAGTTTTCTGCACTGGATCAGTAATGGCAGTTTTAAAGGCAAGCCACACAGCCCCTGCATGCCATGGTGTTAAGCTTGGTAGAGAGCTGGGCAAAATTGAGGAACAAAAAATGAAACCATTGGTGAAAAAATATACCCTTTTAATTCTATAGACCATATAGCTGCCCCAGCTTTCCTTAGCTCCCATAAGATATTCCTGTATCAAACCTGTGTTTTCCTGGGAGGCTGTACCCATTAGTGTGCAGAGTATCAGCACAGCACCAACACACTGCTTAGCTGCCCCTGTTTTGGGAGGTGATTGTCATATGGTTAACTCAGGGATCAGAGATTTATGAAAGGACAAAGATCTGATGTCTTCTAATTTGACCCAAGAGACTCTGTTATATAACAGACAAGCTATCAAAAAACCTCTGTGAAATGTAAACCTTGCTGAACTTCTTTTGATGTTTGTGTTTTATTTTCCAGATGGAGCACTGCCAAATAACAGCTGCATAGACAGTTAAGATCATTTACAGAACTGCAAAGACTTTGATTGATCAGCTTAGATGTCAGCAATTTTGTAATATGCTTGGGTACCAAAGGAGCAGAGCAGGTTGGGAAATGCAAAGGGGAAAAAATATTGTGTATTCTGATTGTGTCCTTCACACAAAATTACAAGCATTTTCAACAACAAAGTAATTCACATCGTCCAATAGACTGCCCGCAAGTTCAGGGCAATAAAAATGAAGAGCATCTTTAGCTGACAATTTAAGCTCAAATCATTTTTGACTGGCAAGGTGTGATATCATCCAGAGGAATTGATGCTATAGTAGTAGCTTCAAATTATGGGGTTATAGTGTGTCTACTCAACATGCAGCTCTGATCAGTGGAGGTAAGGGGAGGGATAGGAAAGAAATGGATAGCAACAAATAATTTAAGCTCTCTACTTAATTAAGGATAAGAATTTCTATACACATTTATATTTGAGAAGAACTTGGAATAAAAATTAAAATGGAAGATTTTGACTGAAACTGAATAAATATTGAAATTCTCATTTCAGACACCATTTTCCTATTCAATCTCCTGCCTGATTTTTTTGAGAGGTCTGGGGAAAAATGTATCTCCCTTTCAGTGAAAGAAATTTTAAACAATGTCATTTTCTAAAAATGGTGGTTTACTGAAATTACATGTTTCTGTTGTGCCAACCCATTCCACCCCCTACCCAAATATAATTCAAGGCAGGTTGTTGTATCAGCAGTTGTCAGTCTTTGTTAGCAAGTGTCAGGGCTGAGATAACCACTAATGTCTTTCTCTAGCTGATGAGTTTAAAGGGCACTAAAGCAGAGACTAAAACTCAGTATTTTTTAAATGAAAAACAAAACCCCTTCCTAGGTTTTCCTTGAGCAGCAGAACTGTTAGGATATTTTATAACAGGCTTCCCACCCTAACAGAGCTAAATAATAGTCCAATAACTGTAGCCTAGATATCCATCCAATTGTAAGAGTTAATTAAATATTACAATAAATCAAGCAAATAGAACTACATTGAAAAATCCCAGGTAGTTTAAACAGAAATGGTCCACTAATATTAGAATATATATCTAACACAAGTTAGAAACATGTGAGATTAGAAATCCCTGTATCAAGATGGATGAGTTAAAAGTTAGACCTAAGAGGTAACCAGACCATGGTTAGTCCCCCCCTAAACTACCTTTTATCATTTTCAAGAGAAGATTTGTGGACTAAAATCACTGAATATACAGCCACTAAAATTATTGCTTCACATCACAAAATCTGGTCATAACTGATAACCTTTACTCACTGGGAGACTCATTTCAACACAAATGATCCCCACTGGATCAGCAGGAACACCAGAATGGTGCATACAGAAATACATTTTGTGTTATACCCTGAGAACACTGATATTTGCTTTGTCCCAGTTACTACTGGAATGGTTGTATTGCTTCTCCAAGTGATCTGTCCTTTACATCAGAAAGAAGGAAAATTTCACAGTGACTACCTCAAGATTCAACACGAGTCAATTCTCTTTAAGTATCTGTTAAAGACATACACACAGAATGGATTATATAGCTCAATGGTTACATAACAGAATAATTGTTTCTTGCTTAGTTCTTCCTTTGTGCATTTTAATTATGTACTTTCTATTCCTCAAGTGCATTTATTTCTTTTAGTATTAATTTTCTTGAATGTGTGTAAGATTTGGAGTTTGAAGGACTCCTTAGCATAAATCGTTAATCAGGTTTAATAGTTTAATGCAGCACAGTAATAAGGTTGCATTAAGGCAATTGACCCTTCAGATCAGCTGATTCCATAGAAATTAGAGCCTCCCACCTGTCTCACTTAAGCACAGATACCTCAAAAGTAGGCATTGATTCTGGAGTGTTGGGACCCCTTTAGAGTAAATAGCAAGAAATAGGCACAATTTATCTTAGAATACTTATCTCAGGATAGGGTCGATTGCCCTCTGAGCTGCCTGCATCTCTGCATTGACTTTACTGGAAGCTTAGGAGAATTCACTTAGAGAAGACATCTAACTTTTAGATGGATGCAGTTAATGGAGGTGAATCCTTGCTGGATGTCAATATATGATTGCTACAATGCTGGCTGTCTTATCCGAAATGCCACCTCCATCTTCATTGTCATAGATGGCTCTGACTGTAAAGTGCAGATCAAAAGATACAGCAGATTGGGATGAGTTTCCTTTGCAATGGGGATTTGCCTGAGAGATACTGTGATTACTGTATCTATACAAGTAGTGTTAAAGATACACTTGTGCACTATTAACAGGAGATTGATCTTCTAAAAATACATCTATTCACTGTTCAGCATTATCTTCACTATGTTCCAGAGCTTGCCATTTTTATTATATTAATGTTTCTATTTTATCTGTTATATTTCTTCTCATAAACAAACTACAAGCCAAATGCTTTCTGGCTGATTGCACCAGAGCTTGTCTATGTCTGGCTTTTAATCACAGTTTCTCTCTGAAAACATCCTTGGTCTTCTGGGTAACACAAGCCCTGTGGCAGGCTAACTTACGCGGAGAAAAGGTCAGCTGACTGTTGGAGCAAAGCACAAGGAAAGCAAAGCCCAGTGCTCAGCTGAGAGTTGAGAAGCTGCCAGGAGGCAGTGGAGCTCAAGCAAAGAACCCCCTGCCTTCCTCACTACACTGAGCCGAGGTCTCAGGATTTTTAAACCTCAGGTTTCCAGACACTCTCCTCACTTTGAATGGCAAATGGGAATCAATTTAGCTGTCAGCCAGAGAAGGAGCTCAATGTCTGGGACAAACAGGGGCTTAGTTTGAGGACCAGGGGTGGGAGGCAGCCACCTGAGATGACTTCAGAAGGCAACTGCATAAATAATTCCAAGCTCTATTTCCCTACCATATCTCTAGGTTTCCCAAGGAAGTCATCAAGGCAAGTTTGACATCAGTCACGAGGCTGGGCCAGTGTACAGTCTACAAGGGTATGGAAAACTGAGAGACGCAACACCTAAAGAGGACAAGGGGTTCTAGATTATTTTTATGGGCAGATAGTGATAGAACAAGGGGGAACAGTTTTAAACTAAAAGAGGAGAGATTTAGATTAGATATTAGGGAGAAATTATTTACTGTGAGAGTGTTGAGGCACAGAACAAGTTGCTCAGAGTAGTTGTGAGTGCCCCATCCCTGAAAGTGCTCAAGCCCAGGTTGGACGGGATTTTGAGAAACCTTGGGAAAGGCATCCCGGCCCATGAAGGGGATTAGAAATAGATAATTTTTAAGATCCTTTCCAACTCAAACCATTCTATGATTCTATGGGTTTATGATCTTCCACAGATTCTGCCAAGGAAGAATCCTTCTCTGTTCTAGAGCAACCTATGCTCCATGAACCAGTTCTGGCTGCAGTAAATCCACTCAGCTCCAGCAAGACTTTTGCAACAGCCAAGCCCCAGCAGTACAACAGGGATAAAGAAACTGTTAGAAAGCTGTTTTGATGGCCAACATTTTATCCTTTGACACAATACAGTTGTAAGTGAAACAGGAATTTCACAGTGTGTAATAGTAATATGCACAAGGTAAAAACTCTAAGTCATTAGCAGTATAATTTATTGGCTAAGTTGTGCCAAGGCCTATCAATCAGGCTTTAAGGTTGGTTCCAGAAAGGTTTTTGATCTTCCTCACATTGCTTTGCTTTTCTTCTTCCATGGCAGCATTAGCAGGTGACAATTACATTATATATCTACTCAGTGCTCTGGTGAGAGACCATTATGTTCACAGATCATTACTGACATCCTGACATTTGTCATCTTCTTTCATAGCAGTTAAATCTTGCTTTATCTGTAAATGTCACCACGTCATTTATTCATGAAAAGGGGTCACATTCCCAAAATAGTACACTTAGATTTTAAAAGGGAAGTTGGTTTTATTCACTGTGGTAGTCCTTGGACAAACTTCACTGTTGTTAAGTACTGACATTTTTTCCCCATGCAGCTGTTTACATCCCCACATACAGATTTCAGGTTTGTATTTTTCAAAGTAAAACCCTAAAAGAAAGATAAATGATCTGGAGGAGAAAAATAAGTGCTTATTTTTTCAGCTCCCTACACTTAATCCACATGGAATTATTATCACGGAATTTACTGTTGTGAAGTATAATTTTAATTTGACTTCGTACTGGCTGAGAACCCACTGGCTGTCTATTTTTACTAAGGCTTTGGCAGCCAGTTCTCAGCTGGACTGTATTTCAACCTCACAAAAACATAGTTTAAATAATCCTTGATAATAATACTTTCTTTTTCCATCTTCAAGGTTTTGAAAGTTTAATTAATAAAAGTCTAGGCCTACCCTGCGAGATACATGGACTTCTTTTCTAACAAGTAGAGAAAATAAATAAAAGTTGATGCAAGGAAGATGCCTAAAGGACTCTTCCTGTGATCTTGGAAGAAATTAATCAAACCCAAGTGGAAAGTCTGGATTTAGGAGGGCAGAGGCTCCCTCTTATACAGTTTATACTAACAGAAATCCTTTCTGCAGTAGGATTTCCTTTATCATCATGCTTCTCTTTTTCACTTGTTCATACATTAGGATTTTAGTGGATGCATTGAGGAGGTTGTGGTTTTTTGGTACTTATGGATTTCTCTTTGAAGTACATGTTCAGTTTTCCCTCACATCCATCCTATCAGCCAGGTATGTCACCTGGAGCTCCATCTTACTCAGGTTATCATTAAGGCACTTGCAGTATTTCTGCAAAAGGATTGGCTGTGGACAAATTTTAAGGCCAGATTCTAAGATAGCATGAATTAGCTTAACAGTTGGGATCCATACGTATATTTATATATGCATATACATATTTTTATATATATACTTTTAGCTTATCTAGTGATCTACCATCTTTATGCTTTCTATAGAGATAAAAACATAGCAGCTCACTTCTCTACAGTAATTTCCAAATAATTTTACAAGCCCTATGAAGTATATGCAGCAATTACTTTTCACACCATTCACAGCAGCTGCTTTATGAGCTCGGCAATGCTCCACGATAGCTGAAGGTAGAAAATAATAAAAACTGAGGTCTGAGTTTACCAGGGGGCTAAAAGGGCTGCAGCTTCTCCATTAATGTTGCCCCCTGAAGCATATAATCAACAGCTGGATTCATTTCTGAAACTGTCACATTCCTTTGAAAATAAAGAGAGTAATTTAAGTAAACTGAACAGTACCACAGAAACACAGAATAATTCAGGTTGGGAGGGACCTCTGGAGGTCATCTTTGCTGAAGGCAAAGTCACATCAGATCTGGTTGCATGGCTTTGTCCAGTTGAGTTTCGAATATATCTAGAAAGTATCAATAACCTCTTTTCCAGGCTTTGACAGCCCCCATGGTAAAAAAACCTAAACAACAGAACCCCAAACAAAAACCATTCCTTATATCTAATCTGAGTGTCCTGTGTTCCAGGTTTTGGAATTCACCCTATCACCATGTATCTCTGAAGGTGCTCCAAAGCCTTCTCCTCTGAACACACATCTCCCTTAAATACTCCTCGTGTCTCCTGACCAACAGAGCCCTACACTGGATTTGCTCCAGTTTTTCCCTGTCACTCTTTCACTGCAATGCTCCAAAGATCATGTGTGTGGATGCTCTGTGCATTGCCATCTCACACATGTCAAACCCAGGAGGAGAATCATTTCTCTCACTGCAAGACATCACTGCTGAGGTGAAACCCTTGTTCTCCAGGTGTCATTGGCAAAACATTCTGCACACTTCCTCCAGCAAGTTATTCAGGTTGCCATAGTTTCTGCTTCAAGTTTTCAATGCCTCTTTTCCTGCCAAGTTTCCTGCCACATCCCTCCCCTTCCCCAGCATGTCTTTACAACTTCCAGTTATGTGATTTTGAGACCAGCTGGAACATAAATGCTCAGAGCTGAAGAACAAATAAAATGGTTGCTTTCAAAAAGTTAACAGAAAAAATTCTCCTCTGTGCCAGTTATCTGTTGAAGTCAGGGTCATTACCTTCACTTAAACCAGCTGAGAATTTCAAGTATTTGACCACAGCTTCCAATTGCACCAGGTGTGTGACCAGCTTTCCCTGAGAAATCTGTGGTATTGCAATTATGCTGAGTATTCAATTCAGACACACTTATTTTTTTAACAGTATTGACTACATTGTATTTTCCAAACAATAAAAATGTCTATCTACTAAAGACTGGCTTCTGAAATTTGCTTCTATAGTACATTATTCCAAAACTGCAAAGGACATCACAGAACAGACTTGTATTTGTAACTATTGTATTTGAAAGGCTTCAGTATCAATATAAAAAAAAAAAAAAAAAATGCACTCATTGCCCGGATTTTGATAGGATTTATGAAGGATAGAGTCTGTCCATAAAAAATTCTGAAAATAGCTTTACTGGATGTTCTAAAACACCATCTACTTAATATTGTGCTAGGTTTCAGGGAAAACTCTCTGGTGATAATTTTTTGCTAGAAAATGGATTTATTCTGAAGAAACACATGCAACTTTTTTCTATTGGGATGAAGGCTTGCATAATGCTTAAGGACTTTGTTACAGTAAAGCAAAGTAATGATCATCAAAAGGAAAGGAACTAGTGCTCTGAAATCTCTGTAGCTGTACTTTGCCATATGAAAAACATAATGGATGTAATTTTTGTTTCTTACAAGCCAAAGGGATGTTTGTCACAGGCTTGAGTGATGTCAGGAACTGACTCCATTTCTCAGGCTGGCAGTATTTTGCCATATAACATGTAGTATTGTTGGTGTGAACTGAAAGGTCTTACAATTAACTTCCCTTATTCCAATGAAAGCCTTTTTTTATTTTCTTTTTTCCACCATATTTTTCTGTAGCTTTCCTAAATATACTGGGAAGTTTTACATTAAGGAAATGTTTCTGTTTGAAGTATACTACTAACATCTTTCTGCAAGTGTCTGTGTGTGTGCACATGTATGTACAAACGTGTATGCAGAATCTTTTATCAAGCATTTAACGGTACTGTGGATATTAAAAGAACTGTGTTTTCTCTACTCCCCATGAAGCCTATTTTCTCCTGATAACTATAGCAAACTCTATTGACCTCTGGAGACTTGCACTGATATTGCATATTGCCTGCTAAAACAACTGGAAAAGCAACTCCCCACCTAAGTAGAAGCTGCACTCATTCATTTGAGATTTTGTTCCTGAATCCTCAAAAAGAGTTTTGAGATCACAAGCTGACAAGACAAACACTACATTTTTTTTATTGCCAGATTAAACTAGTAAAAATAATCACACACACAAACAGTCCCTTTTCTTTTAAAAATGCATTTTATTTCTCTCAGAACATTCAATCTCTCTTCTTTCAGCACCTTTAATCTCTATTTCAGAAATATCCTTCTTTATGTACCCATATCAAGATCATTGACTTCAAATATACATCTGCTTTCCTGGTGCTACTCCCAGCTTCCAGCATGTTTGTATTACTAGTTCCATCTACCCACTGATCAATTGTTTGACCAAGCACCTTTCCAGCTTATGGCCTCAAATTGCTTTTCTAAATCAAATGCTGACCAGTGACAGTGCTGCTTGTTGAACAGCAGTGTCCATCATGTACAAAAATTGAATCACAATAAGGGACACTGAAGCAGGGATAATCCACTTTTTTACTGACATCTGGCTTATAGCTGTGGCTCACATTTCATGTAGAGACATCGCTCACAGTGAAATTGAGTGAGTGGTAAGTGACAAATGGTAGAAAGACTATTTTCAAAATTCAGGGATTGGTAGGCATTCTTATGCCCTGGTTCTCAAAGATGCTTCCACGTGCAACTGTTGTTCTGGACAACACTGGTTACGTACTCGAGCACCAGAAGCGACTGCATAGAAAATGAGGGCAATGTGTCATAAGACATAACCAGGGATGGATGGCCTCCTGCCACTTGGCATGCCTTTAATAGAGGGTCTGCAGCACATTCCCAGCTTAAAGTCAGGTGCAGATAAAGAAGTGCTGGTGTCAGCTGAAACCCCCAGATATCTCTGTGGACACCAAGGAGGACAGTTAACCCCTCAGATGTGTTCACAACTGGGAGAGTTATCACACAGATGGATGTCAGAGCCAACCCACAGGGTCTGCCAAAAAGGACAGATGAAAAGCACTGGGCAGAAACTGAGGCACAGAAAGTTCCACCTGAACATGGGGAAGAACTCCTTCACTGTGTGGGTGACCGAGACTAGAACAGATTGTCCAGAGAGAGTGTGGAGTCTCCCTCACTGGAGATATTCCAGAACTGTCTGGACACAGTCCTGTGCCCTGTGCCCTGTGCCCTGTGCCCTGTGCCCTGTGCTCTGGGATGACCCGGACTGAGTAGGCAGCTTGGACCCACTGTGTTCCTTTCCAATCTGACCCATCCTATGATTCTGTGAAGGTATATCAGAGCTGGCATTTCTGTGAGACTCAGATGAGAAGCAGAACCTGAGCACATTTCTGAGCACAGACCTCTACCTCTTCCTCTGGCTATTCAGCTGTTAAAGGATTTGGCCATCAGCAGCTAAAGATTAGGGTATCCACAGACTGTGGAAAAGCAGGCAGCTCCTATGTTCGAAGAATATCCAGATATCTGGCAAGTGGTCTGCCTGTAAGAGCTAAATCATGTACATGAAACCAAAAGGAAAGAAGCCAGGATGTATACTGCCCTGTCGAGGACTTACAAGTCAATAGGAGGAAAATCCTCTGACCTTCCTTACCCATAGACTATCCAGTTTTCTGCAATTGTGAAAAGTGAATGAATTCAGTGTACCCTTGCTGTCATGCCCTCACATCACTGCACAAGTTTTAGTAAAATTCAATACAAAACAGCTAAATTCACTCAACAAACTGGGCTCTAGAGAGATGTCAGGTGTATGAATGGTTGTTTTATGAATTACTCAGGAGAGAGATCTCCTAAGTAGCAAGCACAGTAAATAGACGTTCCTGTTGTGCCTTCCCAGTGTTAGAATGGGAAGGAGTTCCCAGTGTTAGAGTGGGTGTCTGAGGGAAGGTTTTTTAAAAAAAAAAATTGTAATAGCTGGGACAAATCTAATGACAAGCAGCCTTGGAGATGTTTCCCTGAATTATAGAGAATTTAGACTTCATCATTTTGCTCAAGTGACACATTTGGTTTTTGAGTGTTTTGCTGATTTCCTAACTGTGCCATAGACTGAAATAATTTTGGTCCACTATTTCTCCCAGGGGGTACACACAGCAGCAGCACCGTTGGTCTACAAAAGTGAAATTTCTGGGTAAATTCTGCAATGTTTCAGAAACTGTTCAATTTTCCCCAGCAGAAATGTGTTTGAGACCAAATACAGCATTTGGTGAAACTCAATTTCCTTTTCTCCTCCATGCAGAACATAAGGTAGCATCAAAGGGACCCATTCCTGCTCATGGAGGGAAAAAAATCCCAAACTGTAAATTAGGGAACCAGATGGAGAAAAGCCAGCTTTTATTTAAGTGTGACACCTGTGGCTCACTCTCCCAGCTGCAGAGAGGGAGCATATGCTGAGGACATTCGACCAGACATTTACAGAGTTAAAAGCTGTATAGTATTGTATTAGACATTTCTGTCTCAGCACAATATGTTCAAGGAAAGAGAAGATATCCCAAAATACACTGCACATGTGAAATAGAGTTATGTAGGCAGGCTCATGAGATAAGTCTTTTTCCACCCTTTGAGATGTGTGTTATGCTCTTTATGCTAAATTTTGAATAGAAGGAATTTGATGTTGGGTGAAAGATTTGAATAGTCCTAAGAACAGCAGAAAGGATTATTGGGTAATTTGTTTCAACATCTCTTTTACAACCCTGTTTCTTAAACATTCCCCACCTGTGCTCCTACCACACCATGTAAAGTTGGCTGACATTTTCCACAGTGCTTTACAAATGTGGCAAAATAAGAAAAGAACAGATCTGCAATTATAACCTGCTGTATTTCAAGACACTTTAACACAGGTAACTGCATGCTATAACTTACTAAATAAATCCCCTTTCTGATCCTCTGAGGATTACTGAAAAACCAAACAAACCATCTGGCTATTACACATTCGTTTGCCTAGCAAGTATTTTGGATGTCCTCCCATTAATATGTCATTTGAAAGAGTATTTAGTTCAGTGGGAGATGAAGTGTCACTGCACAGGTTATGCCTAAATCAACAGAACAGCTTGTCTCTCTCTCAAAGCCAATCTACATATAATTGATTTTCAGAATCCATATTCAGAGACAAAAACCATTTCTTTGAGAGATTCAAGTGCCACATTTCACAGCTCTCCCACACAACTTTGGGCAAGGTCCATCTTCCACTACTACAATATTGATGTAAAATTTTATATTGCATCATTCCCAGATGATATTCTACTTATTGCAGATGGGCAAAAAAATCATAAAACAAAGTTAGAAAAATGATAACTGAATTTATTAAAAGCTTCTTTCAAGCTCCTCTTTTCAAACGAGTTATACCGACTGTCACCCACACAGCACCATATTCAGTGTTAGTGAGAGGTGTTAATCAGACTCAGTTTTCTCTTCTTCCTCAGCACATTCTTGGTCTTGGGAACAAAGAAATTCCCACATAAGTTGAACAGATGAGCAGACATTTGACACCACCACCAGTCTGAGGTAATTTCCATAAGAGCAAATGGCCACATGACACCAGCTTAGGACGCAGTACCAGAGCCAAATCAAACAATATCAGCCTGGAATCAGCCTGTCTCATTATAAATCTTAGCACACAGATACTCCACTGCTAACAGACATCACACCACTTCGGTACAAACACCCACAAAACTGCAAAGTATCTGAAATAGAGTGAGAGAAATCTGTGGGATTTGGATTTTCCAAGCTCACCCACAGATAATGATGCACATACACATACAGAACTTTGGAAACAGTGCTGTTGTGAAATATTCCCTCCTACCCATGATACTGGACCACTCTTTGCAAGAGGGAACTCCTGGATAATGCAAGCTGTGGGGAAGAATCACCAGGGCATTTCTCATTCACCAGTCTGCTAAAACCACATTTGAATCTGCTCCAACTGCTATTGATTCAATGGAAATTCTTCATGTCCTTTCAGCAGCAATGGGAATATGTGAAAAGTGCTTTTCATCCAAATACCAAATGTTCTTGAACCGTTTTGTTGTTGTTCAATATGTATTCCTATTATATTAATTTTAGCATAAGAAGTACATGGATAAGTCTGGGAAGTAAAACAGGAGTCAGGGAGAAATGTCAGAATTCTTGAGCCATGGGAGATGAAAATCACAGAAATGTAATCTTAGTTGCAAATTACCAAGAGAGAAAGAAACTAAAAGTGTTCATTTGAACTTACCCTGTTATCCAGCATTATGATAAAGCATTGATAGTCAGTACAGATTATTTTTATTTAAATTGTTGGGAGGTAATTATTATTTTAGCTGAATAATCCTTGAGTTATTTGAAAGGAGCCCTGGCAGACGGAAGTAAGCTTTAAGCTGTAAAATGCATTGCTATCAATGAATATATAATTTGTACTTCAAGCCCACAGACAGTAAAAATACAAGTAAAACTCCAGAAACACACACACACACAATTTAGTTTGTGGCAAATAATGAATTGCCAAGTCAAAGACTATAGAAAATATTAAGGATATACTATTTCTATAAATGATGCTCAAGAGGGAAGAGGAAATGGGAGAAAAAAGAATGGCTGTGAAATGGAAGATGGGTCTTCTCATGGGTACTGTTAATGGAACAGCAAGAGGGACACTGAAATATATTGCTTACTTTAATATCCATTCCTCTTGTCCTTTCTTCCTTTATTCTTCTAGACACATTCATCAATGAGAAACAGGTTCATGTAACAATCATTTACCTATCCACCAACCTAAATACATTAAATAAAAATAAAATTATATTCTGGGACAGGATGAAGTAACTGCAGTCAAGCTTTAATTTATCTTCTGAATAGCATCAAGTTGAGAAAAAAAAATGTAGAAAATCCATTTACAAAGTCCTCTTTCCCTCCAAAAGCACAGAGCTGTGAAGCACTGGCTATAATATATATCTTGAGGAAACAGTTCTCCAGGGACCATTTCTAAACACATTTAATCTTGGAGGCTAAAGCTACCATCTCACTGTTTCCTGGTAATATACATTTAAGAACCTGATAGATCCCAGGCTCACAGCCCTTCCCATGTGGAATGATTCTCAGGTGGGCAGTGGGTAAAAGGATGCTGGATTTCACCATGGGGCATTGGAGAGGGTGACTCACATCAAGGACAGGTACAAGTGCATTGTGTCCTCTGGGCTAGACCTGAGTCCTGGGTTGTGGGTCCTGGACAGGAGCTAAACATCTGACAAATACGGGAATTTTCCAGCCTGCTCAGTTCTCTAATATAATTTCTAATCCACCTGGTTTGTTTTTTTATTTCTTTTTTAATAGAAGCTAAAGACTGAAAACAGTAAGACTCTGTAACAAAAGTAAAACTCCAGAACTGAAAATCTCAGGATATAAAAATCATAGGATTGACTTAAAATGTATTTGTGTCTCTTCCTTGTTCTCTCTGTCTCTCTTTCTCTTTCCATTTCACTCCACTCTCCCAAATACATGCAAACAATGTAGTTCTCTACCCTGAGGTGCTTCTTCCTCAAAGTTTTGTTAGCTAGATTATTTCCCTTCTTTTCCTTTAGGAAATAAACATCAGACTGACTAGTTCTAGCACCTTATTATTAAAACAATTTAATATGTTTCATAATAATAAAGAAAGACTAAGAGTTGGCAACTTCATAGGGATGGAACTTTAAAACTACATATTGTTTTCCTCTCTTTTCAGAATATTGATGCATTTCCCTCTGCCTGACTCCAGTCCCTTTTAGCCTGCTCAGGAGTCTCTCTAAGCTGCTGGCTGACCCAGCTGTGGCAGGAGCACACGCTGTACTGCACTCTTTGTTGTTTCTTTCTTTTCCCTGCATCAAGGAAATAGTTGTTCTTCTTTGATCCTTCTCTCAGCTGCATGACTTTTAGTTCCATCTGTCCTGTCGGCTGTTTATGAAATAACATTTTTTTTCCCCCTGTTTCTGCCAAATAACCTTATTTTGATATTTCCCTCTTTATGCTGAATGCCCAGGCATACATCTTTCATAACTGCAGGGTGTGTTTGGTTCTGTGGGTTGTAATTGAAGGTCTGGCTTGAGACCGAAGGGTGAAAATTTCTGTTGTTGAGGGCTATTTATCTGCATGAGTACCATTAAAGTGAATGGAAGGTAGGTGGCTAAATCCCAACACAGCTCACAAAAAACATATAACTGGCTCCCTCTTCCTCAAAAATAATACACTGGATGTATGATTAATTTTATAGTGTAATTTACAGGGACTGGAATACAGGGTTGTTTAATTTTGGAGGTTGTTTCATGTAGATTTAAAATCACGAGGACATTTGCTGAAGATTGAATAAAAAATATTCAAATCAACATCCGTACCTCAAAAATATAAATGTATCTAGATAAAGTTCTTTTATACTTAGAACAGAAAACTTCAATATTTGTACCATTCAGGCGATTTTTTGGAATATTGAAAAATTATTGCTATGGATAGAAATGGAATGCTGAAGATTACCAAGGACAAAAACATCCAAGAACTCATCTCTTTTTTTAATTTAAAGTGGCCAATGAGAATATTCTTCAAAGAATAAAAGCTAGGCCTTGCACTTTTCAGGTAGTCATTTCTTTATTGTCATTAATTATTGACCCGTCTATTTGCCGTTTACACGTTGCCCTATCTTTCCCTCTTGTCTTTGTTTGTATCTCTTTATTTTATGTCCTTAATTTTTCATTAACTTACATCAATCTTTTCTTCTCTATTTTGCATTCAAAGAATAACATCCCTATTCTAGGTCACTAAGCTGTATCATCCTTTCTTAATCCAATTGCTACATGAAGACACAATACCTGAAGGAGTGTAGTGACAACTAGGGTATCAACATGTTGTAAAATGACCTTTAAGTCCCACTATGTAGCACAATAAGGCCAAAACTACTTAAATTGGAAAGCAGAAGACACAAAAGAGAGTGGAATTAATAAGTAATTCATGAGTACTATTATATATCCTGCGGTTGTTTCACTATGCAAGTGGCATGCTTTCAAGTGGCACAAATAGCTACAGAATATGCTTCTGTGTATCCAAATACTTAATAATTACCTCCAATTAAAAAATTGTAAGGAATATGCTACATGGTCTTTGTAGTTGGCTGGAACAAATAGATTTTGCCATCCTTGCATGGCATATGGCTCCTGGTGATTGTACTATCACCTGAACTCTTCATAACATATTTTCTCTTTTAATTTTTCGTGATACGAAGCAAAACCACTGAGTTTCTCATCGCAAGTGATGACCAATGTTCCATCTGCAATGCAAATGTATGAGGATAACTATGGAAAAGGGGCTTTTTCACAGCTTCATGAGCAAGTTAAGAAGCAACTGAACAACTGGAGACACACACTAACAGAAGGCATGGGCAGCAGCCAGGACAGCATCTCCAGGCACTCCATATGTGGACTTTCTGTTGCCTACAGCAAATAAACTTTTGAAGCCAGCAGTGGTAGGAAAGCTGACAGAACGAATTAAAAAGTGGCAGCAGGGAGCCAAATACTGCAGTAACGAAGGTAACAGGGAACTCCCTGAACTCTGGGCAGGACAGGCAGTGAGAGGGTTGCCAGTGACAGAGAAAAGCAGTTGAGAACAGGATGGGTACACAAAAGGTACTTTCAAGGTCAGGAGAGGTAGAAGTACTGGATGATTGTAATTACTACAACTGCAATTTCCAGGAGGCTGTGGAGGAACAGTTTCCCTTGAGGGATGACAGAAATACAAATTCCTGCATGGAAGTAGGTGTGAAACAGAGGACAGCCATGAATGTGTGGGGATGATTTACTGGAAACATTCAGGAGCTGTCAAAGAAACTGCCAGATTTCTCTTTTCAGAACAGAAATCTCCTTAGAGTGAATGACAAGAGGACGTGGGGCTCCAACTGGACAAAATGCAAGCAAGCCAAATTTGCCTAGAAATTCCTGAAACCCCTTGTTTAGGTAACAGTACTCGTTTTCCAGTAACGAAAAATGAATATTCTGGGTATGCTCCAGATTTGTATTAGAAACTGATAGAAGAGGTGCCAACACATGACAGTCACAAACTCTTATCAAAAATTCCAGAAGCATACAACCAGCAAAACACCTTGTTGTGCACCAGAAATGGCTTCCTGCAGGTAGTTTTTCTATACGTCCTTCTTAACACCACTGTATATTTTTTCATGTTTTATTATTTACCCTGTGAAGTGCAAATTTCTTTTTCTGTTCTGAAAGTCTTGTCAGATATATACAGACACTGTAAGATAAAGTGATAGCTTTCTACACAGTTCTATTATAAAAACTTGAACATCATCCCAAATTACCTGTCATCAGCTGTTCAAGTCTTCTTTCCATTACTGACAAAACAAATGAACAGCTGCTTTCTCCACAAACCTCTGCACTGAAAAAAAGACACACTAATAAAAAATAGCTGTAAACTGCAAGCAAAAAATATATAAGTATTCTAGACATAATACCAAGTGGGTTAATCCAGCCTGCATTCCCTGATACTTAAAGAGAAGAATCTTCTCCGAGATGCTATTTTCTAAAATGTTCTTATTTATAAAAGCATTTCAGCAGCAGCTGCTGTATGTTAAGAACAACTTAATTGATTGTCAGATATAAACCCATGATAATTTTTTTTTCTGAGTATTAGAAAAAAGGTAAAAGTACACAAGTATGATGAAAATAATTTAATCATTAAACACCAGGACATGAGCTTCTATTTATTTAGAACTGCTTAAAAATTTTACAAAGTTCATTAAAATTTTAAAAAATGCCATTGTATAATTTCACTATTTTTCCATGTATAACATCATGAAGGAAAAGGAAAATGTGTTTCTTATTTTATTTTCAGGCAAAGATTGTTTTTATTAAGAAAGCTAAGGCTAAAATGAGAGATAAAAAAGTAGCAGATTAATAAAAAATTTATAAAATTAAGTCCTATATATATTTTTAAAAAAACTTATAAAAATTAAATTGCAAATAAATAAAACTCAAAATTTTAGATGCAAAACCAAATTTCAAACAAATGGATAGCTGTGGCAATGAAAATTCTGTGCAATTATTTTTCATTTTCTGTCTTTATCATTTCCGCCATTTTTCACCTTCCTTTTTGCCTTAGTTACTAATTTTTCCCAGGCCTCTTTGGAACTTGAAGCAACACTGATAAATGTACAAAGCTACTTTTCTACCCTACAAAAACAGGTTTTGAAATTCATACGTTTCAAAGCCAGAATGAATAATTGCAAGTATTCAGACTGTTGCTTGGTGCATCCCAGGCCACAGTCTCTTACCAGGAATTTAACCAGGCTCATCTCTGTGCTTTGCATGGTAGCACATTGCTTAGATATGCACTCAAGGCAGTGAAAAGCCTCTATATCCCAAGATAAGCTTTTACAGTCACTAACTGTGATAGTCACAGTTTCCTCCATAGAGCCTCCTCCATTGTAAATAATGAACATGCTAATTTCTGTATCTATACTTACTTTGTGCTACTTTAGGCTTGCAGCTGTTGGATTTTGTGCTGTGGGGTTTCTGGTTTTTGGGGGTTTTTTTGTTGCTTTGGTTTCTTTTTTTTTGGGGGGGGTTGCTTTGGTTTTTTGGGGGTTTTTGGGGGGGTTTTTGTTGCTTTGGTTTCTTTTTTTTGGGGGGGGTTGCTTTGGTTTTTTGGGGTTTTTTTGGGGGCAGGGTGGAGAGGCAGTTGTTGTTGGGTTGTGGGGGTTTTTTGGGAGATAAAAGAACCTGCTATGATCAAATACTTCGTCTGACGTAATCATAGGTAGCCACCTCTTGACCTTTCTGGACAAACAAAATTGACTGCACTACTTTAGTTTCACATTACAAAGTATCTTTTCCCAAACTCTGAAGTGCTTCAATAAATCTTTCCCAAACTCCTTCCAGGTTGTCAATATCCTTTTTGTACTGCTTTGGGTTGCTGTCATCTGCTTCCAGCTCGCCTCTCTTTCCCCACAGCAGACAGAGGGAACCGACATCCGGAGTTCCACAGCCGTGTTCCACCTCACGCTCTGAAAGGCTTTCCACCTGGGTCTGCTGAAGCACACGGCAAGGAGCACATTTTCTCTGCTGACTTTAAAAGGAATCTAGTTTCAACACAGGAATCTTAATTCTTGGATAGCTTTAGTGAGGCAGATGAATCCCACTCAGTGGTCACCAGGGGACAATGCAGCTGTCTAGACACCGGAGTTCTGTGTGATTTCAGATACCTCAGGCATCACACCTGGCTGCACCCATGGATGCCTTGTCACATCTGCCAGCTGCACGCAATGCCTCTGAAAATATAAAACATCTAGGTATGTTTCATCAGGATAATTGCTTTATGAAAATGTTTCACGGACTCATCAAGACACCGGATCATTAAAAATAAAAATATTTCCCATAATGTTGCATTGACTGGCATCAGTTGTAATTTTAATCTTAGTTAAATTCATCCAAGGTAAGTTAAATTTTTCCAAGGTAAGGTTTGGGCTAAGTAGTAAATTGTTTTCAAGGCCATTTACGTCATGGTTTGTACATGTTGGCCATGGCTATCTTGTCAAGCTTATTGACATCCCTCAGGATACAGAGTTTTCAAAAAATTAATTTAGGCAGCTCCACAGACAAGTCATTTTCTTGACAGTGAATTATCTAATTCTGTAGATTTGAAAATATTTAGTGTTGCTGTTTAACACTCTTTCTCACAAGTGAAAGAAAATAAAATATTTCTTTCACCTTTTAGAAAATTCATGTATTTGCTTAATTCTTCATTTTCTTTACCAGGGTTAACAATTTTACCATCCACAGTTCTACAAAACTGCAGGCATTTTGTTCCTGTTTAAAGAACTTCTTGTTATCTTTGCCCTATTACCCATAGATTTTCAACTGACTGCTTTAGTTTCCTTTATCAGTTCTCTCCATTATCTAATACTGAATTTATTCATTGCTATCAGGGTCCATACTTTTCCCATTATTTTTTCATCGTGGACTTCACCTCCCTCTTAGCCAGGTTGGTTTTTAACTGAAGAAAATACATTTTGTCAGTGCAAAACTCCATTTCTTCTGGTATCTAACACAATTTCTAAAAACTTGCCTCAGCTATCAGACCTGCTTTTTTTTCCTGCACAGTCTTTCTTTTTGGAGTGTCCACTTTACTATTAAGGAATAATTAATCTGAAACTAAGGTGTGTCAATTAATTTTCTCTGCTCAAAACAGCCCATGAATATTGCAATAATCTACAAATTGTCAAATTTTGGAAAACAAAAAGCTTTTTTTACCCAAATTCTAAATTTTCTAATTAGAATTTTAATACTAAATTGACATGAAAAGACTTTGGCTTTGGGGGGCATTTTAGGGCTATTGTAAACAAGATATAGTATAGACACCCTGAGATTCTTCAGTCATGAATGGGATCCATCTTACTTGTCCCAGCTCTCTTAGACACCTATTAGAGGCACTCTAGTGCTGTTTAACATTCCCTGTCAGGTCCAGGACAGCCAAATGACTTATCCTGGCTGCCAAACTTGCAGATGACCAAAGTGACATAAGAAGAATCTGTCTTGTGTTGAGATGTCTCTAAATGATCTTCTTTTCAAAGATTCCCAATTACTTTCTCATCCATTTCTTCACTAGACACGGCGACGTGGAATGGATTGGTGGTCAGGTGGACTCTGAACTAACCACTGAACTAATACAGAATACAGCATGGGTGGTCATGATCATAAACTTAGACAGATAAAGCATTGGTAGAAAATTAAAATAAGGTGTCTGAATTAGATTCTGAATCTCTCAAGCTTCCAGATGACACAGATTCTGAGAAATTATCAAATTAGGGATAGATTTTAAAAATACTGAAAATGGACCCACGGGAAGTCAGTTGTTACAGTCTGAGCTAAAATGAAGGAGGAGATTTTCATTCATTGAAACAGAAGCCATGAGGACAAAGCCCTAAACCCAGCTGAAATCAAACAGTGGAGCAGCATGCAAACACATTCACATTGCATCACACAGCTGCTCCAAATCACTGCCTCAAAAGAATGCATATAAAATCACATTACTGTGTTTCAAACTTCATCAGATATTAATGTTTCATGCTTGCCTAAATTTACTCTATCTCAGTCAACAACTGTAATTCTACAAAATCCAGAGGTATTTGAGGAGCCATCAAATTGGGCTGGTGAAAACTAAAATACAAATGATCTTTTCTTGTTCACATATTGAAGATTCAGGCATCTTTGATTCGTTTCTCTACTAAAATATCTTACCCAGGAGAATAGCTAGAAAAGGCTAAGGCAAAGATAATCAGGTTCACTTTTTTTGTTTTTATTTTCAAATTTTGAGCAAGCCTCAGTTTAGGCTATAGACTTACCCTCAAAAGAACTACAGTGCAATTTATGATTGTTGTGTTAAAACAGTAGTAGTGCTGAACAAGAATAGTTGTTAAGTACATCATATAGAACAGCCTGGGGAATTTTATAGTATTTTAAGAACACATGACAAAAGTATGTATCCAAAGCTCATCAATAAAAGATTCATATCCTTGTTTCCAATTTTCCTTAAAGCACTTAAAAAAATTTAAACGTCTATTGACCATGTTATTCAATGGTGTGAGCTAGCAAGAACCAGTTGTTATTTCTTCTTGCTATAAAATTTAAAAGTGAGTAAATGTAGAATCAATTAGAAATATTTATTGTTCTCTTTTTTTCCTGATTATATGTATTTCTGGTTTTGGTGGCAGTATTAGCTTCTTTGTGGATCACAGCCTCACTATGCTAATGAAATGACAGAACAGAAAACAGTCTCCAGTTATTAAAAAGAGCTCATCATCATGGCCCTTTGTGCCAGACAAGTAAAGGGACTACAGTGAAGGTAACAAAGCCCTGGAAACAAAACCTACTGAAAGTATGGCCATAAATGCCACAGGGCAGGGATCTTTTAAAAACAATGTCATAATTGTACACAGTGAACCCTTCAGTTGACTTGGTTTGAAAATGTGGTCCCTGTATTGATAATCAATATGTTCCATTGTGACTGAGAAGACATATAAACGAATGCTTTCAGTTTGGATTGGATTAAAGGAAGCTGCAGGAGTGAGTGGGCTGTGTGGCAAATGCTGCTTCTTTTCTAATTCAGCCACTTGCTTTTGAAAGAGTCAAAGATGTCCCTGGTGGACATAACATGGGGTGTGCTAGAAGTATAAAGTTAAAAGAAAGCAGGCCAGAGGAGTTCAAGGCACTGTTTATTACTTTGAACATTTCTGAATAAAGGGAGGGTTAGCTTTTCAGTCAGGAGAATGCAGCAGTCTCGCTCCTGACTACTGATTTGTAAGAGTGTCTCTCCCCTTAATCTTACGCTTTTTTCTTTAATCTGTATGTTTTATAAACCTTATCTTTTCTCTGACCCTACTTTTTTGTTAATCCCTAGTGTCCTATGCCTCTATGCCTGTCTGGGTCTATTCAGCTTTAAAAAGGCACTCAGCATTTCCCACAGCACCACAGGGATCAGGAATGAGAGTGTCCATCCTAAGGTCTTTCCCTTGTCTCTTCAAAAACCTGGTGTTCTATATCCCCAAAAAAAGGGTCAACACTGACACCTTAAGTGTCTTGTGTTTCCTGAAAACTGAGATGAGGGATGGAGACACCTAGAGAAATGAGCAAGAAAAGAGAGAGGAAGAGAGGAAGAGAGGAAGAGAGGAAGAGAGGAAGAGAGGAAGAGAGGAAGAGAAAGAGAAAGAGAAAGAGAAAGAGAAAGAGAGGAAGAGAAAGAGAAAGAGAAAGAGAAAGAGAAAGAGAAAGAGAAAGAGAAAGAGAAAGAGAAAGAGAAAGAGAAAGAGAAAGAGAAAGAGAAAGAGAAAGAGAAAGAGAAAGAGAAAGAGAAAGAGAAAGAGAAAGAGAAAGAGAAAAAAAGATGATGGAGGGAGAAGGAAGGAAGCAGGGAAGCAAAGAAGGAAGGGGGGAATAAAATTTCTCACAAGTTAAATGAGAAATTCAATTCAAACATAAGAACAAATTAACAGCAACATTGGAAAAAAAAAAAAAAAGTGAATACAAGCAAACACTGGAGGTTAAACTTCCTGGGCACAGAATATGAGAGGTAGTGCTTATGTTTTGTTGGCATCTGCTAAATAACCAGGATGTATACCTAGATTCTTGTTTTGAAAATAAATGTGGGAAATAACAAAAGTCTCATGAAATGTCACAGTGGGCTGAAAGAAGAATATCAGACAAGATAATTATAAAATTCTATGCAAACCAGAATCAGACACATTTATTTCAAGACTGGAACTGTGCTAGGATTTCATCCCATAAATAAGAGACTAGAAGAGGCAAATCTTGCTATTAAAATAGAGTTCTTTCATAAACAAACTAATAAGGGTATGTTTCTTCCCTCCTCATATCCTTTTCTTAAGTTTTGAAATTAAATACTTTGCAGCTCAAAATAGCAGAGTGGATCCTCAGAGCTTCAAACAGTCTGAAATTGTCTTCAGGGCTACAATCTTCTCGAGAAGTTATTTCAAAGAATGAAACAGGCTTCATCATTTCCCTAAAAATGCAACTATTAAATGACAAGATGCTTCTAAGCATAGACACTTTTTTCTATAGTAGATTCACGTGGAAGCCAGGAAGTTTGGATTCCAGACCTATTACACACAATGGTAAAGTTGTTTTTTTCTGCTTTTATGGGAAAGGACTTCTAGTGTCTTTGATACCACTATGAAAGACTGACGGCATAATATGGAAGAACAAAAATGAGAAACATGAATTTGGTAGGAGAAAAGAAGTTTGTTTAGCTGATTGAAACCTAATTCATATCATAAGAGGTCATTTTTTGTTGGGTTTTTTTTTCCCCTAGTTTATTGTCTTATCTGTTTTTCCCTTATCTTTTTCTTTTTTTTATTTATATATTCCTGGCTTGAAGACATTCTGGAGAACAAGGACAAAAATGCAAATCATCAGATTGAATACACTATAAAAACATTGCCTTCCACAATCTTTTGAACTTTTTACTTTATTTTCTTGTGAGGAAAAAAAAAATTAAAAAAACAAGAGAGAGAGAATTCCTCCCCTAGCTCTGTTCCAAAAAACTGTGGAACATAAATACTAGTGGCAAAGGGCAAAACCTTTCCTTATATTCTGTGAGTTGGACTACTAAGCCAAAATGGGCAGAGAGGTTTACCATACTAATCAATTTTCAGTAATTTTGAAAGCAAAGCGGACATTTGTAAATAGTCTGGCAGAACATAACCTTTCCACAAAGACACCCATCAGTGAAATAGAGCACAGATCCAGAACATGTCAAAGAGATGGGCTGTGGAGCAAATAATGCCATCTGTACTGCTCGCCATCTTCTTGGACCCAAGTGTCAGAAAGTTGTAAATGAATGCCACGTTCATGTTCCCAGAATACAGCCATGATTGATAATAAGTTATTGATATCAATGAAATTTTGTAATTTGGTGAAAAGGAAATAATTTCGGATGAGAAACTTCCATGTGCATTATCAGAAAATATATAGTAGTCTGCAGAATCACTCAAGCTATAGCCTTCCATTATGCAAAGTATCACCTGTGGAAGAGAAAATAAATATTTACAAATGAGCTCAATAGATTCCTCCATTTAGAAATTTTAGAAATGGTGGTATTCACCATTTGCAGATGACAATTTTTCAGGAAATAGGTCATTATGGGCCAATTTTAATCTTGTCAAGAATACCTGGGACATCTGACATGTCTCAGATACTGTGGCTTCCCCATCCCTGAAAGTGTTCAAGGCCAGGTTGGATGAGGCTCTGAGCAACCTGGTCTGGCACAAGGTGTCCCTGCCCATGGCAGGGAGTTTGGACCTAGATAATATGTAAGGTCTCTTTCAGCATAAGCCACCCTACGATGATTCTACGATGATGATTCTGAGAAAAAACAATTCCATATTTTTAAAGGGAAACAACACTGGAATTTAAGTCATGTCAATTTTACAGTTTATGGATTAAGTGTATGAAAGATTAAAGAGTATGACTGTGAGTACACTCATTGAATTCATAGGGAAAAAGCTAATAAAGCCTGCCTGGATTTCCATGCCATGGCCACTCATGGCATGAGGGTCATTTTGAATTTCTGTGGTGGTGTAATTTGAATCATTACAATTAGACAGACAATTACTAACTGCAAAAAATTATAACTTACTTAGCAGCTACTCAATACTTTGGAGTCTTCATTTCAAAACACTTTTTTTTTGGCCTCCACAAAGGCATTAAAATAAACTTAATGCAGGTCATGTTAACATTGTCAGTCTACTCCTACTTACATTATTAGGAACCTTTCTCTTAATCTGAAAGAGACATGGTTAGCCCTGTAGTCCAGCCTACTATTATTCTGAAAAATTAGCCAAATTAATTTCAGTAGTCATTGCTTCAATATTAAACTGGTCAATAGTTTCTGATCATCTCAGAATTGGGTCTCTTTCCATTTTTTTCCAGTATCATAAAACAAAGTTCCTTTGCACTGACTCTCCTGGGGATCAATCAATTATTTGTAAATTAATGTTTTCCACTGAATTTTATGTCTCCTTTTTTTAAAAAAATCCCTATTCTTATTACTGAGAAGAATTAGAAAGGAAAAGTGAAGTCAAAGTAAATTGTAAGGGGAGAAATAAGACAATTTATTAAACAGTTTGGAATTTTTCAAAGTGAAAGTACACATCTATAAATATATTCATTGTCACTAAACAATACTACATCGGGCATATTTAACTCTCTATGCTGGTTGGTTTTAGTCTGTTACAATTGTTTATTCTGCTGTTATAATGTGCTTCTCCAAATTATCTTTCTATTTCTCCTTATTCTTCACTCCTTAAACTTCATAATCTTAGAAATGGTGGGAAAAGCTAAGGACTCCCAGGAAAGTAGCAATTGGTAAATACAGCTATTTCTGTAAATAAATTTCCCTGTATATATCTGAATGAGGTAGCTTTGTAATGAACATTCATATCACAGAAACTGAAATTAATTGTTAAGACAAGACAAAGGGGATATTAATAGAGCTGGGATAGAGAAAAATAAGGAATTCAGAAAAATTTTTGCATACAACATCTCCAGTTGTAGTACGGACTAAAGCTTTGATCTAATATTTATACCTCTGTGAGACACAAAAAAATGTTTCACACTTTGCAGAGCCAATAGATGGCTTCTGACTGCAGAAGATAGCTCTCAACAGGAAGACAGCTTTTAGAAACAAAACTTAATCCTAACTACAAAGTTACCTCTGGTGAAGAATGCTTGCTAAAGTGCATTAAATTCAAATAACCCTTTTTTCAAAGACACGTACATGTTTCCAGTCTTATTTTGTCTCATGAAGATTCCAGTTATATTTTGCTGGTTAGGTTGAAGAATACACTGTTGAACCTTGTTCACCAAACAGACATTGACTCTCTAATCTTCTCTTTGATAAACTAAATACATGGAACTAATTTACTCCTTCCTTATAGCATGTGTTCCAGTTTATTAATCATTCTCATAGCTTTTCTCTAAATCTCCTCCCATTTTATAACACTCTTCACTAAGTATCAGAAATGATCCTGATACAGAGGGGTCAATGCAAAACCCAACAGTTCAGTAATTTAATCTCTATAACTTTTCATACCCTCTTGTGGATTCATGTAGTGGTCTCATTAACCTTTTTGCCACAGTGTTATCTTTAGCAGCTCATTTTCATCAGATTAACTTCCTTGACCTCTAAGTCCTTTCCACACTCCCTGCTCCCATGAACATATTTCTAGTCCTTTATGTATAACTGAAGTTTTTTTGTTTTGGTTTTTTTTCTGGCCTCTGAATATGTATTGGGCAATACTGGGAAATAATTCTCCTTTGCCACAGTTCCAAGCAATCGAAGTGCCTAAATTTTCATAACCTATTTTCTTCATTATTTATATCTTCCCCTAGATTTGTTTTTTAATCAGAAGCTTTAGCAGTACAATTCTGTAATTTTGCAAATTTGTGATAATGCATATGTGGTGAACAATGGATCTTACTGGGGCTTCCCTGAAAGGATGTCTGCTTCCTAATAATTCCCATTTACAACTTAGGGTGGGTTGATCTTGGCTGGCCACAGATGCCCACCAAGCCACTCTCTGACACCCCATCCTCATCAGGAAAGGAGGAGAAAACAAGATGAGAAACTGGCGGTTTGAGATAAAAGCAGTTTAATGAAATAAAGCAAAGCCTGAGTGTAGATGCAATTTTTTTTTTTTTAATGAATATTTATTTTCTCCTTTCCATCAGCAGGTGATGCTCAGCAGCTTCCTGGGAAGCAGGGATTTGATACTCATAATATTGCTTCAGAAATGAAAAGACTGAACAATGAATGCTCCCAACCTCCTTTCTCTTAACTTTTATTTCTGGGCATGACACCATATGGTACAAAATATCCCTCTGGGTCAGCCTGTCCCAGCTGTGTTCCCTCCAGCTTCTCACCCAGCCCCATCCTGTTTGTCTTCAGTGGGAGAGAATGGAGAAACAGCCTGGATGCTGTGCCAGCCCAGCTCAGCATTGTCTGAAACACTGGGGTGTCACCAACACCTCTGCAGCTTCCAAAACTCAGCCCAGCACTGTGAGGGCTGCCATGGGGAAAGGTAACTCCACCCCATCAAGACTCAGTGCACATCTGCATTTTGAAGCTCATGCCTTGCTTTTTTAAGTACTTACTAATCCACTGAATTTTCTTCACTCTTCCTAGGTATTGAAATATTGCTCTGTACCAAATCAAATGCCCTGGAGATGTCTAACTATATTAAATAGATTCTTCAATCAAATTTTTAATTTCATAAAAATGTAGCAAGCTATATTAACAAATTTTATTATCATATACTGACGCTGATTGGCAACAATTAAAGTAACATCTTTTAACTCTTTATTAATTTGAACTGTATCAAACATTTCACTCTTTTTCCTGAGATCAGTGGCAAACAGGCTCATAACTATCCCCTGGAACTTTACCAAATATTGTTGCAGTTGTTTGTTTTGCAAACCTTTTTGAGGTTTCCAATGCTAGTGGAAAACAAGCAAAAGTACTCCAGAACGGGACCCAAACATCACCTTCAAAACTCCTCAGTGGGAACAGTTAAATTTGGCTAAATAAAATGTATATAATGTATGTCTGGTATACATCAGCTTTCCTGTTAAAAAATAAAATATGTTGGTGCAAAATAATATATTAATATGGTAATGAGCCATTCCATTTTTCCTGTAGAGAACTGCATAACTCATGATAACCATTGTCATGCATTCAGCCAGGATTAGATGTGAAAGGAGAAAAAGATGCACATTTTTGTCTTAATTTCTGTGAGGCTCTAGCAATAAGAACTATTTTCCACTTTTGACTTACAAGGATGGAAAAACAAGAAAGGTTTTTGACTCCCTTCCCTGTCCACACAACAGTGTATTTCCCATTAATGTCAATGAGGATTACAAGAACATACATGGGAGTGACTATGTCAGTAAGCAAAGAAATTGCCATCTGACTGGGTATAAATTTCAGAATACAAGTGATTCAACTTCCATTAGTTATCCAGCCTGTAACCCAGGGTACTCACACTTATTTACTGAAAGAAACAGAAAGTTATTAGCTGGCACAGATCCTTCTCCATTAGGGCTGTAGCTAGACTATCTATTCTCACTTACTGCTTCTGAGTCACTATCAGATTCTGTTACTGAAGAAGAATTTTAATGATTGTTTATTTGCTCTTGATTTGTAGACACCACTTGCAGAATTACTTTCTGCAAGTTTTCTAATTGCTCAAAGGTTTGGGTGTTTGTATGTTGATGAGGAGAACTAAATTGGCAGCTAGATGTTCTGCAGTATACTCCTAATATATGTTCACTCTGGGTTTACTAGAAGATGTGTAATCCACACAATGTGCATTTATCTTCACAATTCCCACATTAACATGGTGATAAGCATGGGGATAAGCACTTCCAGATTCCTTGACACCACCATGTTTCTATTCCACTTAAACTGGGGTTACAACTATTCTTGGCAATACTGTGAACCTGCCCCAGCTGTCCAGTCTACAGAAGAGTTATAAAACTACTTCTCTTTTGGCTACAGACACTTTCTTTTCTGCTCAAGCTGCAGAGACTTCTGGTTTTGAGTTCAAAATGTTCCTGGACTAAATCTCCAATGACAAGTGAAGTGACAGCTGCCATTGTGTGGCCCTGCCAGCAGAGTCTGTGGCAGTGATTCTCACAAGAACTAACGGGAAACCCAACACGACTCAGCCCTGTTGAGCTTCCCCTGATACCAAGCCTGCCCCAGGAGGAATATGGACCACAGGTGTCTGCCACCACCTCTGTCTCTGAGCACAGGTGTTGCCCATCCCCTTTTCCAGCAAGGGACAATTACTACTCCGAGGAAGGAATCAGGTATAACCATTCTACACAGAATATATCTGGACAAAGTGGTGAGCTGTAGCTGAGAATTAATGAATTACGGCAGGCACGCATTGTTGTGCAGCATGTTACAGAGCTTTGCCACGTATCTGCAATGCTTTTCTGGCCTCTATTCCTGTGCTTTGGCAAAACCTTTCTAATCTACTTTATCTGAATTATACATCTAAAAATATTACATCATTCTTATATGCAGCATCATTACTGGCACAGAGTTAAAGCTATATACTTATTCATTTTATATAATACATACTTATTCATTCAGTCATTTTAAATCACTAATGTAAATTATATTTTTAAAATGTCATAATTAAGATAAAATATTAACATAAACTCATTACATATGGCTGCTTAATAAAGGCATTTAAGTTCACTATGAGAACATTTTGTATATCTTTAAAAATATTTGAAACAAAACATGGAAATACTGCACAGTTCCTTTCTGCTTTTTTAAATTCATCTATTCAGTCACTCCTATTACGTTGCCTTCTTTGTAGGGACAGGTTGAAACAGATGGAATTTACCATAAATCACATTAAGAAAAAAACAAAATTAAAACAAACAAACAAACAAAACCCCAAACCCACAAACAACAAAAACCCCAACACTACAGAAATGAGCTCACCAGCCCTGAAGAAAGCATGTGGCTAAGATCCCTCCTTTATTGACATTCCAGAAAGTAGTTCAGCCAATTCTTACTGTCATGTCAGAGGAAAAGTACCCTCTTCTGAAACACTGATAAAGAATTATACAGAAGGAGCATTTGACAACCTTCTTATTATACTATATCATGTTCAAAATAAACCCGAAATATTTAAATTCCTAAGCCTCCACAATAAGGCTCTACAAGTTGTGTGTGAGATACATCAGTTGGTGAGATAAGCAGAAACATATAAATAGGTATTGTGTAAAATGAGAGCGGAGAGATACAGAGTGAGTAAACTACAAAGAGACTTTTCAACACTATCAAGAACCTCACCCTAAACCTCTTCTCCACATGACAGTGGCATCAGGGGAGCAGATGACAAAGTGCTAATGGAATAAGGAGACATATAACAAACCTCTGGAAGCTGGGTCAGGAATCTGCATTATAGTCAGGTTATTGTGACAGTTCATATGAAACACCAAGCTATGTGCTAGACTCTATCAAGTGAAGGACAATCAATCAAAGTGGCATAAAAGGAAAACCTCCTTTGTTTTTTGTTTTTCTGGGAATCTTTCACCTGTGTGTCCCCATGCACACACACACACAAACACACATTATGTTGTAGCTGAGCTGAGCAGAGACTTGCATAATACACAGTGTACACATCAAATTCCAGTCAGGTGCAGGAAAAGAAAGGAAGACGTAAATTCTAAAAATACAGAAAGTTCATGATGTCACATCAGAAAAAAAAGACCTGAAGGAAAATGAAGCAGTATTGAACATTTGAAGATGGTTGAAGAATTACTCTATGCTCTGAACAACATACTTGTTTTCTTGGCTTCCACCATGAAGCAAATATATGACAGTGATTCACAGTTCTGTGGGCAGGTATGGTCTTTAAAGGAATGGAGACTGAATAAGGAGGGGAAACTTAAGCAAAGTTTGGACTTTTTGACTAAACTGGTAACAAAAATAAAAGTAAAGCATAATAATAATAAAAAATACAGATTTATTCCTTTAAAACAGACCTGGACTTCAGCTAGGTCGTCACTCTGGTTAAGTGCTAGTAAAACAAGCAGTTTAAATAGATATCATGCTGTAAGCTGAATTATTTCAAAAGTATCTTTTGGAAGCCGTTTTTAAAATGACAAAAATACAACCTTTTCCTAAACTTGAAAGTTATTTTGTAAGACAGAAGAAGTGGGCTGTAGCCAATTCCTGATAAGTTTCTGAAAAAAGGGAAAAAAGCTGATCCTTGAACTCAATTCCTATCTCCCATTGACTACAGAGGGACACTTAAGAGCACACTTAAATTAGATATTAGCGTTTTTATTGATCAAAATGAGTGTGGTGAATTTCACATATGTGCGTGGCCTCTTGAACCTGAGGTCAAAAATTAGTTTAAATATGAGCACTGCAATCTTTCTCTTTCCTTATTCTATCACTACACAAAGTAGAGATTATCAAAACATTTCACAGGTTCCTCAGTACGAGAGGCCTCAATGGTGCACAGATGGCCAAAGATGAGAATGTAGGTTTTTTCTCTCAGTCTTCACTTGATACAGCAACTGTGATTAGATGTCTAACACAATTAGCATCAACGAAAAGCGGATAAAAACTTGAGATGGAAAAGGTAAAGCAGAGATTTAATTCTACTTTGAGAAGCTGGACGTTTTTTAAACTGTCTGGTCCTGATTGCATTCACCCAAGAGTACGTAGAGAACTGGCCTGAAGTGATCTCACAGCAATTATTTTGAGGATGGAGTGAGGATAGGTAAATTTTCAGAAAACAGGAAAAAAGCAATCATTGTTCTTACCTTTAAAAAAAATGAAAAGAGGGGT
>VZTR01023293.1:94270-119011 GCA_013400775.1 Chaetops frenatus | reverse complement strand
CCTGTCCCCGTCCCTGTCCCCGTCCCCCGGCGTTTCCGCCCCGTCCCCCCCGCCCTTCCAGCTCCCACGGGGGAAGGAGGTCCCGGAGGCTGCGGTCGCGTCCCCAAAGTCCCGGGGTCTGATCCCTGCCCGGCCAGGGGTGGCCGCGGGTTTCGTTTCTGCTCCCCCAGGGGCTTGAGGGGGAGGATGGAGAAGCGAAATTTCGGCAGCAGGATGTGGGCAGGCGGCGGAGCGGGGACGGGGCTGGCGGGTGCCGTCCCTGCCAGGAAGAGACCACCGTGTCCGAGGAACACTTTAATGGGATGGGTCTCGAGGGCTGAGCTGGCCACGGGGGAGCAGCTCCGTCTCACTGGTCCGAGCTAAAACACCGGGGCACGGGGGTCCCGTGCCCGCGGCTCCACCGGGGACCGGACAGGCGGCCCCGCAAGGCTGCGGGATGAAGGAGCCATCCCTGGGGCTCAGGAGTGCTCCGGTAGGAAGCTGCTGAGAGTCAGGTTGTCTCCATCGGGCTCGGGGCTGCCGTCGGGCAGCAGCAGCTTGTGCCGCCGGGCCGGGACAGGCCGGGGGCCGGCGGCCGCCTCGGCGTCGGGCAGGAGCGAGGAGATACAAACCATCTCGGTGCGGCTGAACCGGCGCTGCCCCGTCCGCGCCCGCCGCCACAGCAGCGCCGCCAGCACCCCCGTGCACACCAGGAAGGTGGCGGCCACCAGCCCCAGCAGCAGGATGGCCAGCAGGCACTTGCCCATCACCCCGCTGCGCTCCCAGGGCAGCGCGCTGCTCCCCGGCGTCGTGTGCCAAGGGGCCGCGAGGGTCGCTGCAGGCGGAGCTCCGGATTTCTTGGGTTTCTTGTACCCCGTGGTGGTGAGGACAAAGGCTGGCGGGGCTGTTGAGCGTGGCCCCGCGGAGGAGCTGCTGTCCAGGCCATCAGTCAGTGTTTCCTCCTCGGTGGGTGACGTGAGCCAGCTGGGGGTGGTGGTGGCGGTGCTCTTTTGGGGTGCTGAGGGCGCGCCAGGCTCTGAGCCTGGCAGCAGATCGGGAGCAGGGGAATCGGTCTCATCCATGGCATCAGCTGTGGTTGGCACCCGGCTGGCCTTGGTGCTGGGTGCTGGTGGTGGGGCAGAGCTCAGGAGCAGGTCGGGATCAGGAGGATCTGTCTCATCCATGGGATCAGCTGTGCTGGGCGCTACGGGCACCCGGGGCAGGGTGGTGCTGGCATTGGGGGCTGCTGGTGGCACAGAGTCCTCCAGTAAATCGGGTTTGGGGGAATCTGTCTCATCCAAAAGCTCAGCCGTGGTGGACGCTGCAGGCACCCGGAGCAGGCTGGCGTTGGTGCTGGGTGCTGGTGCTGCAGAGCTCAGAAGCTCAGGCTCGGGGGAATCATCCATGGGATCAGCTGTGCTTGGCACCCGGAGCAGGCTGGCCTTGGTGCCGGGTGCTGGTGGTGGCACAGAGCCACCATCGCTCTTGTCACTGCTGATCATCGCGGTGGCACCGGGCTCCTGCCCACTCTCATCCCTCTTCCCACGGGAGAGGGGCAAGGGCTGGGCCGCCCCCCAGACCCACTGCCCACCCTGGGGCAGCCCTGGCTCCGGCAGCTCAGCCCCACACGCCCGCAGGGGGCTCAGCACCAGCAGCACCAGCACGGCGCAGCCCGGCGCCATGGGACCTGCAGGGGACAGAAAGGGCAGGTGACATCGGGGTCCTGCTCCCCACGGGAGGATGCTGAGCGTAAAACTGCCCCTACACGGGATCACACTCCAGTCAAGGATCCTCCTCACCTCCCCGAGAGAGGCCCTCGGGTTTGGGGGGATGGAGGATGCACCCAGCAACCTCCACCCGCCACAGCCCCCACCTGCGGGAGCTCGGCTCCACTCCAGGAGCAAGTTTTGATAAGGAAGTTGAGTGTCTGGAAATGGGAAATCAGCCGCGATGGAGGCGGCTGCTGCGGGACAGGGCAGTTGCGGGATGAGTCTCCGTGTGGAAATGAAACCACAGGGATGTCACCCGCGTTTTGACAGACCCCCCCGCGACGAGGTGCCCGTCCTCCCCCCTCCGCCCGCTGGACTGGCACAGGGCTTCAGGGCTGAGGCCACCATGAGCCTGTGCCCTCTGTGCTGGAGCAGGAGAGGCAAATCTACCCCAAACTCACCCAAAATCCCCCCCATTCCATCTGTCCATCACTCATCTCCCCCCCATCCCCAGCAGTCCCAGTGGGCGGAAGCCACCGAGGTCCCGGCGGATCCGCACCCAACATCCAGACACGGCTCCCCAGGAAGCTTCCACATCCCCAAAGCCCCTCCAACCAGCACGGAGCGTGGCACCCTCAGGGACCCTGAGCACCCCCTTTGCACCCGGAGCATCCCTGGGGCCGAGCCCCGCTCCAGCACCTCCCCACCAGGGCTCACCTGTGCCGAGAGATGCGGCGGGATCCCAAGTGCAGGACTCGCCGGCGAGGGCCTGGCAAGGGGGCGAGGGCAGCCCTGGCACCGGCACCCGCGGGGCGTCGCGGGCCACCCTCCGCCTGCACCTTGGGCCGGGCGGGGAAGGGAGGGAGCGCGGAAGGGCGGCTGCGGTTTCGAGAGCCCGCGGGGGAAGGACGTCACGGCGAGAGTGGGGCCACCGAGGGCTGGGGGCCGCGAGTACCCCCCGGGGAGGGTGGCAGGGTGTGGGCTGCACCCCAAAGAGGGGCCTCGTGCCCCGGTGGGAGCCCCCGGCTCGGCCCCACCGGCGGCCCAGCGGAGCTGCTGCGCGCCGGGGCTCGCGTCGCCCTGAAAGCAGAAGTGACGGCGAACCTGGTCCCAGGGTTGCCACCCCCCGGGCACGGTGTAGGCATGGCCAGGGAGGGGGCCACGGCGCCCTGAGGTACCTCAGCACTGGGAAACGCCTTAGCAGGCGAGGAGGAGGAGGAGGAGGGTGAGGGCCTGACTTGATGTTTTGCCCGGCCCCTGTGGCGGGCTCCTTCTCTCTGCGCCATCCCCAGGATGCTCGGAGGGGCTCTCGGGGGGCTGCTGGGTGTTTTCCTGGGTGTTGTCCCGGCCTCGTGGCATTGGCACGTACAGGAAACCCCCCGCCCCAACCGCAAGCTGCCGGGCGGGAGGCGCAGCCGCAGCCGCAGGAAGGTGCTGCAAGAGGCACATCCGCAGGAACGGGCTCGGGGTGTCAACAACCCCCCCGCCCCCGGAAACCCCGGCCCGTCCCTGCCCCAAAACACCTGGCCAGGGGGCTGGAAGAGGGAAGAAATGGGGCTCAAGCCTATGGGATGAACATCCCTGGGATGCATCCATGGTGCTCAGGGAGCGTTGCCCCTCCGGGAGCATCCCTGCCCGGCTCTGGGGTGGTGCTGGGGTCGGGGTGTGCCGGAGGTGGTTGTGCAACATCCCCTGAAACGCCGCAGCCCTGAGAAAGCTCAAACCTGGGCGGAGTAAGTGATGCTGTTTCCAGCTCAGGTTCTGTGTCATTCCAGACTTCCTGCAGCCTGGAAGCAAATTTTACCTGGGGAAGAGCAGAATGAGCCCCCTCCTCCCCCCCCCAGCTCCAGGGCTGTTCCTTCCTGGGAACACATCACCCCCATCCACGCCGAGACCCCCCAGCCCATCTGTGCCACCACATCCCACATCCAGCCAAGCTCTTGGGTTCATCACTGGGAATCACCAGGGAGGATTCCATGTGTGACCCCAGGGATGGGCCCTGGTTCTCCTGGGACAAGAGCAGAAGGTCCCCAAGGACCCTTTCAGCCCCACTCAAAGCGTCCATCATTCCATATCCCGGTTATCACTCAGACCTGCAGTGCCGAGGGTGGGCGCAGGACGCCGAGAGCCAAAGGAAAAGCCAAGCAGAGGCAGTTTATAATCAATGACTTTTATCTTTTGAAAATGGAAGCAAATATTTGGACAGATACTCTGGCCGCTCTATAAGAGCGCGTCTTTCCGGACTGGGCTGGTTCTCTCCCGGGATATCACGGCTACAAAAAGCTTCAGGCACTGACTCCGGTTGAGCCTGGCGAGGCATCAGTTCATTTAAATAAAATACAGGCTAGGAACTAAAATCTCCCACACCCCCACCCCCGGGCACCTCAATCCAGCGGCTCCCAAAACTGATTTCCCTCCAATGTCAGGAACAAACCCGAGGTCCCCGAGCACACAACCCTGAAGTCACACGTACAAATCAACACAGAAATCACCACTGTGGGGAGAACAACCTTCGGGTTTGGGTTCCAAAAGAAAAAAAAAAAAAATCCATAAAAATACACATCTCAGGCATTTACTGCAATACAGAAACGTCACCAAACAGCCAAAGAACCCGGAGCGGCCGGATTGTGGATCCACGGGCACAGGGCAGGGAATCCCACTTGTCCCTAAAACACAGAAATCTCACTTTTCTGAAGCTTTCCTGCTCTGCAATCCCACCACATCCTCTGTCTCCTCCATCCCATCCTCGTGCCTCTCCAGCTACGTCCCCCCCCCCGGCCGATTCCGCCTCCACTCACGCATCCCTCCACAACAGGGAATCCTTGACCTGGAAGTTCTGAACATGCAAACACTGGGAAAAAAATGGAAAATCGGAGAATTCCTAGCTAAACTAATGGAAAAAAAAAAAGAAAAAAAAAAAATCAATCACTTCAGCCTGGACAAAGGGACTCGTGTCCACCGGGATGCTCCGGGTGGGGGATGCTCCACGCAGGCGGAGCTGCCACAGGGACAGAGTCCAGCTGGGATGGGGATCCAGAGCTCTCGGACACCTGATGGTCTTTGCCCACCTTTGGATTCAGGATGGGTTTGGCAGCACTCCCCTGGAGCTCCGATCCCGCTTGGCACAGCTTTCCAGGGTGTCCTGGATGCCATTCCCAGCACAGGGACACAGCCTGGGAGCAGGGAGCCAGCCTGCCCCATATCCCTGACTGCTCCTTCGCAGGGGAGACCCCACCTGAGCAGAGCTTTGCTGAGCTGAGCTTCCATGGGATTCCAGGAGGAGCTCGTGTGCCAGCCCAGAGCACTCATGGGGTCTCTCCCTGAAGGATCCCAAAGGAGCCATGTGAGAAACCAGTTCTCCCAACTGGGATCAAATCCACCCTCCCAGTCCCTTCTGCTCCAAAGGGCTGGGAGTGCAGGGGGAGGGTTGGGGTTGGAGGTTGCTCATCTGATTCGGGAACAAATCCTTTCCTGCAAAGCTTTCCAGCATGGCAGGGTGGGAGGAAGGAATGGGAATGATGGATAGGAGGGAAGGAGGAAACAAATGATTTAAAAGTAACAACAGAGGCGTTTTGTTCCTGTAGAATCATCATGGAAAAATCACCTTTCTGCTGCTAATCCTGCCTTGGAAGCAGAGAAAATTCCTATCATCAGCACTGGTGTGAGGGGCTGACTCGGATTCCAAAAGCTCCTTAAAATCCATGAGCTCAGGAGTGTTAGGAGGGCAGGAACAAGGACTTACAGCAACAACTGCTGGCATCCCACAGCTCACCTGGAACTCCAGGCTCCACAGATAAAAACACTCTTGCATGGAAATCACTTCTGCCTTGAAATGGAAATAAAAATCAGCAAGTAAAACACATGGGTTTGGTCATGGAATCAAACCTTGGGATTGTAGGAAAATGGGAACATGGTGCTGGCTTAAAACTTCAGTAGGAAATAAAGCCCCTCGTTCAGAATGATATATTTGTATTTTTCTGTCTGGGCACACATTGTGGAGCTGGAAAGGCAGTGATCCCATCTCCAAGGGGATTCCACAGGGAAGAGAAGGGAACCCATCTGATTGTTCCAAATGGAGGATTTATACAAAATAGCTTCAGCTTTGTTCTCTGCACAGTGTAAACACCCCCACATCCCCTGTCCCTTGGAATGGAAACACAAATACTGCAAAAGTGGCAAATAAGAAAAATAAAAGCGATTTTTTTTCTATTTTTTGGCAACTTAAAAAAAAAAAAAAAGAATGGTTAAGAACAATGTGGCGTTGGTCCCTAAATCTAGAAAAAGATATCTGGGCATGACATTGGAAGTCAAGAACGGATTCGTTTCTCAAGGATTCATAATAACATCTGAAAAAAGAACTGTAAAAGTAGCACTTCTTGTTTTCTGCCTTTTTTTTTTTTTTTTTTTTTTTCGGACACAGTCACAGAAATTCATTGGAACATCGGGAAACAAAAAAAGGATCTTTCACTAAAAAGCTTGGCTTGAAATCATCGGCTCTCGTTGACATGGATTTAGGAGAACAGGAAAGCTCGTACTGGAATGCTGCAGGCTGCTGCTGGCTGAACTGGGAGCTGGGATGTGCCTGGGCTGGCGGCCCCGTCAGTCCGCGATCTTGGCCATCTGCTGCTCCAGCTTGGAGATGCGCTCGTCCTGGTTGGAGATCGTGTCCTTGATGGATTTCAGCTCCTTCAAAATCTCGTCCAATTTGGCGTCGTTCTGCTGCAAAGCAAGGGAGGGCGAGTGAGGAGAGCCTCGGGGTTTTCCAAGGAAAGGGCTCCTCCCAGTGGGATTGTTGGAGGGATGAGGGTGTGGCACAGGCTCTGGAGCAGCTGGGATGCTCAAGGGCATTCCAGCAGCACCAGTGCACCCATGCAGGAGCAGCGTCTGCTCTTTAAGCCACACTTCCCTCTGTGTCCCAAAGGACACAGTTTGAGGACAGGGATTAGTGGTGAACAAGGTGCTGGTGCTGGGTTCTGGTGGGACTTGGGGATTTTGAAGGCCTTTTCAAAGTTTAAGCATTCTCTGATTTAGAAAAAACAATTCCCAGTAATCTCCCATACCGACAGAAGCATTAGAATCACACTGGAATCATAGAATGTTCTGAGCTGGAAGGGACCCACAGGGATCATCCAGTCCAACCCCTGGCCCTGCACAGGACATCCCAACAGTCTCCCCTGTGCATCCCTGGGAGCGGTGTCCAAAGGCTCCTGGAGCTCTGGCAGCCTCGGGGCCGTCCCCATTCCCTGGGGGGCCTGGGCAGTGCCCAGCACCCTCTGGGGGAAGAACCTTTCCCTGAGATCCAACCTAAACCTCCTCTGGAACAGCTCCAGCCCTTCCCTTGGCTCCTGTCACCGGTCCCACCCCAGCACTCCCACCTGGGGCCACCACCCCCAAAATTCCTGCAGTTCACTCACGGGATTTGAGGCGTCCGCTGCTTTCTTTGGAGCATTTATGAGATCGCTCTTCTTGTTCCCGGCGGGTTTGTTGTCCAGTATGTTCTTCTTGACCACCTTGAGATCCCTGTTTTTGCCTGGAATGTAGCCGTGCTTCAAGGAGATGAGGAGAGGATCGGCGTTCTTGCCCTCAAACCACTCCTCTGCTTCCAGAGCTGCTTCGGGGCCGGCTGTGTCCGGGTACAGGTCGTCCTGGAAGAGGTCGGACTGCAAGGCAGGAGGCATGGATTGGTCAGGAGCTCTGGAGGCAGGAGCTGGCCCCAAAGCCTGGCCCCAGAGCAGTGCTCACCTTGCGGGGAACCGTCATGATGATGGGCTCACACTTCCTCTCGTGGAGCTTGAAGAACCTGCCGTGGAAAAGGAGAGGGAGGGACAGGGAGTGAGGGTCAGGGAGATGGAGGAGATGGGAAAGGAGCAACCCCAAGGAATCACAGAAATCCCTGAGACCGTCAAGTGCAGCCACTCCCCCAGCACTGCCAAGGCCACCAATAACCCATGTCCCCAAGTGCCACAAGCACACAGCTGTTAAATCCCTCCAGGACGGGGACTCCAGGCCTGCCCTGGGCAGCCCCTTCCAATGCCTGACCATCCTTTCCATGAAGAAATTCTTCCTAATATCCAAGCTAAATCTCCTCTGGGGCCACTTGAGGCTGTTTCCCCCTGGCCCTGGGAGAAGAGATGGATCATGTTCCCAACCAGCAGTGATGTTATATAGGCTGGATATTAGGAAAAAGTTTTTCACAGAAAGGTTGATTAAGTAGTGGAATGGTTTGCCTGGGGAGGTGGTGGATTCACCATCTCTGGATGTGTTTAAGACGAGACTGGATGTGGCACTCAGTGCCACGGTTTAGTTGAGGCGTTAGGGTTGGGTTGGACTCCATGATCTTGGAGGTCTCTTCCAACTCAGTGATTCTGTGATGCTCCCTCCTGGAGCCACTGCAGCGACATCCCGAGATGCTTCCTGCCCTTCCCAGGTTTTCTGAACCACGGCTGCCCCGTGCTCACTGCTCTGCTGCTTTAACCACTCCTGAAATTCCCAGCCCCAGCTTCCCAGCCTGCTCCCAGCCCTGGGATGAGCTCTGCTCACCTGGCAATCTCACACTTGTTGACGTCGAGGCCCCTCTTTGGCATGAACCCCATGCCCCTCTGCGGCTCTTTGCTGCTGAAGGTGTTGAGGTAGTGAACGTACGGGGACTCATCCGTGATCTCGAAGTAGCGGATGCTGCTGTCACCCTGCAAGGAAGCCCAGGAGACCCTCCAGAGGCTGCAGGACCTGTGTTCCCTCTGCCCACACTCCTGCTCCCAACAGCCTTTCCGTCCAGGAATGCTGCCATGGGCAGCTCCCAGCTGTTTCTGAAGCAAGGCTGATCCTCACCACAATCTGAGTCCACCAACTGAACAATTCCTCCAAGCCCTGTTCCAAACACTGTGGGACAGGGATTGAGCTTGTGCTTCCAGGCTGGGAGTGGCCCCTTCCTCACCTCTTGTGGAAAAACCTCCTGCCACCACAGTCAGGCAGAAAGGCTATAAATCAGTTTATCCTTAATTCCAAGCAATTCCACCACACTGTTGTCTCTGAAACTGCGGGAGTGGGGGCAGATAGAGATCAAATATTCCTCTTTAGCTGTTCCAAAGATGGGATTCATGAACACTCTTGTAGGGATCTTCCTTTGTAACTCCTTGCTCATCTTGGCTTTGGCTCCTATTTGTATGAGTCCATCACAAGTGGGCACCAAATTCCTACAAACTGCTTTTAGAAAGGAGCACCTACTTCCAGTTTTCTATTACTTAACCCCACAAAATTCCAGCGAGCGTTGCCACACGCTCCAGCATCTCCAAGGACAAGGAGGATGACATCCAAAATGAACCTTCCTCCCACACCAGTGTAAAGTCATCCAGGTCAAAACCAGCAAGGAATGTTTTGGCAGTGGTGTGGGACTTGTTGCATCAGGAACAGCTTTACCCAATCCATCTCAAAGAAACATCCAGGTCCACTCCAGACCTTTCCAGGTTCTGCAGGGTGAGGATCAAACCCACTCCAGAGCAGCCTGATCTCTACAGCCCCACATTCAGTGCAGCACTGATTTTTTGGGGAACATTTCACAGGCACCATTCCCTCCAGGTGCCTCCAAAGCCTCTCCTTACCTTCCCACACAGGTAAATGATGTTGGTGTCTGGGTCGTAGAAGGGCAGCAGGACCCCGTTGCTGGTGTCCATCTCGTGAAGGGCTATTGGCTCCTCCATGTTTTTCTGGAAATAAAAATGCCAGAGATGTTAATAAAGACTGGAAAAGCTTCTGTTCATAGAGGGAGAGTCTAAATCATTAACACTCTGTAGCCAGTGAGCTCCCAGTGGGGTCTGCACCACCCGGAAGGATCCGTGTGTTACAACAAATGCTGGGAATGTTCACAAGCTGATTCATTCCCCAAGGGCATTTTAATCAAAAAATTAAATAAAAACAGGAGCCAGGAAAATTCACCAAGTCAAGGGAAATATGTGACACAGTGAGTTAGTGTCAGTAGGATGGGATGGAGTCTCCTTCCCTGGAGACACTCAAAAGCCACCTGGACACAATCCAGGTGGTCCCTTCCACCCTGAACCCTCCTGGGATTGTTGCTGTCCTGCTCTGCACAATGCACAGAGAGAAGTGAGCTTCCCACAGCCCCTCTGCTCCCTGTTCATCTTCCCAGGCACTTCCAACCTGCAGCTCCCAGCTCATCACTGCTCCTGCTCAGTTCCTTCACTGAGTGACCACTCAGCCAAAATCACGGAAGCAGGAGCAGGCAGCAGACGGAGTGGGAATGACCTCAAGTATATAAACCATGAATTTAGGAAGGAATTCTTCCCTGTGAGGGTGGAGAGGCCCTGGCACAGGGTGCCCAGAGAAGCTGTGGCTGCCCCATCCCTGGAAGCGCCCAAGGCCAAGGCTTGGAGCAATGTGGGATAGTGGAAGGTGACCCTGCCTGTGGCAGGGGCTTGGAATGAGATTGGCTTCAATGTCCCACCCAACCCAAGCCATGCCACGATTCCATGGCTGCAGGGCTGGCTTGGTAACTCCACGGATGTGAGGAGCACAGGGATGCAGTTTGGGGTCGTACCGGGTTCCACAGGGCCAGCTGCCGCTCGCTCATGCGGCTGAAGCCGGTGGTGAAGATGTTCCCGTCTGCCAGGAAAATGGCTCGCATGGGCCGGGCTCCCTCGTGGGTTTTCTCTTTCTCCTGGAAGAGAGGAGCAGCTCAGGATTAGCAGTGAACAGGGAAACCCTTGGAGTGGTGGCTCCTCTCTGGGCACGCTGCTCCTCCATGCAGGAGATCCAAGGAGCGACATCCAACTCTCCTTTGCTGCTGCTTGAGGGAAGAGCCCAAGGACTGAACCTCGGGAGAAGGGGACACTCCTGGCTCGCTCCAGCTTTGCCAAACAGCCTCTTGCAAGGCTGAGGGAAAACCTCTTCGCAAGCTACAACTAAAGCTCTGCTTTGCATGCACAACTCTGGAACTGTAATTATACCGAAGGATTAGATGTGGAATTACACTCCTGAAGGTTTAAAACTGAGCCCTAAAATCCCGGTTCAAACACTAATCCCAATAAACCCAGGCAAATCCTCCAACCCCTACTACTCCTCCTGTAATTTCTGAAGAAAGCGACTGAGCGTGGTGTGTAAACTGAGCAAGAAGGTTCTTTCTTCCATATTTTCTTGCTCATTCCCTGCTGGAGTGAATCCAGTTGCTTCTGTAATGATTAAGCAAACTTACAGCAACAATTTCTTGTTTCCTGGGGTCGATAACTCGGACTTTTTTGTCTTTGGAAGCTGTGCAGATGAGGCTGCCGTTGCGATTCCAGCTCACATTGTAGATCATATCCACGTGCATGTCATCCAGGTTGATGAGGGCTTCTCCTGTTCCCACATTCCAGATGATGATGGCGTTATCACAGCCTAAAATGGGGAATAACAGCTCAAGTCACAGCATTGGGGTAAAGCAAAGGGGCAAAGCTAAAGGTGGGGCACAAGGGATAAACCTCCTGCAGCTCCAAAGGTTTTTTTGGGAAACCAAAATCCAGACTGGGAGCTCAGGAGGGATTTTTATCAATGGAAAACACCCAGCATCCAACAATCCTGCTGAAAGGACTTGTTTCTTTCCTTGGGATCCAACTCATGGAAGCCTCAGCCTGTGACAATGGATAATGAATTATCCAATTTATTTCCATGATGATGTGACTGATTTTCAGTGGTGAAAAGAACCTCATTCCATGGACGTACAGCCAAGGAGACAATTTGGAAAATGCTGACCATGACAGCTTGTGGGAGGAACAGCTGGACTTTGGGATACTTTGCAGGGATCAAGGGAAAGGAGAAACACTCGGGCCTGTTCTAAAAGTATATGAGAACAGAGATGTGGGGAATGCAGATGCAAATCATTACTACAGATCAAATAAAGCCTGGAACAACTTTCCTACTCCAATTCCAGACAACTCCTTGGTGCTTATCCCTGGAAACTGAAGATACAAAAGGCTGAGATACGGAAGGGGCTGCGAGCCACGTGTCCCAGTGCTCCCAGCTACTGGCACAGGTTCTTGTGATCCACAGGGATCTAAGGGATCTGAGCAGCTGAGAGAGGGGAGAAGGAAGAGGAGAAGCTGGAGTGGAAGGGAAGCAGGGAGGGGAGGCTGCTCCCCCATCCCTGTGCTCCATACCTGCGCTGAGCAGCACATTCCGCGCCGTCGGATGCCAGGCCACGATGCCGACCCTCTTGGAATGGCCTTCTAGCACTACCACGGGCTCTGTCAGGGACAGGGTGAGCCCGTTCTCGGGAATCTGCCACACCTGGAAGGGACGGGAAAGGAAAGCTGTCCAGGTTGTATTGGGGCAGCCAGGGAGACTAAAAGGAGTCTCTGCTTGCAGTAAAAGTGTTTTATTGCATAGTGCAGTCAGTCTCTCAAGGGTGAGAAGTTACAGCCTGTGCCATTGTGCCGAAAGCCCTCAGCATCCCAAGCAGAAGTTGAAACAGGAGCAGGAGCAGCCAAAGGAGCAGCAGCCAGAGGGAGAGAGATGCTTGCTAGCTCTGATACAATACATTATATTCATTAATTATCCAATCAGTTACAAACACTATTCTTTTACAATCTTTTTGCACCTATCCTGGTCTAACACAGCTATGTGACAATAATCGTCACTTCTTACACAGAATCTGCACACACACTCTATCTTTCTATCTAACAACACTATGCTGTGTTTATGTCAAGTCTAGAGTTTAGTTAATTTTGTAAAAAATTAAAAACCTTGTAAAAGGTTATGCTACTGAACTTTAAACTGGACTTTAGGGTTTTCCCACTACAGTTTTTTACGTGCTTAAGGCACTTTCAGGCATATTTCTATTTGCTTAAAACTAAATCTACATTCTTACTTCGTGTTGGTGTAGCTTTATGTATCTCAGTTTCTCTGAAGGTTTCAAATCAGCCTCTGCATTCCTCTCTGCCTCTCTACACGGGGTCCTGAGGGATTTCCACTCCATTTCCAACAGAAAGCTGCTCAGCCAAGGGCAGCCCCTCGGAAGAGCGCGTGGCTCGGCTGCTCCCCGCGCCCCGCAGCCGCCAGAGCTGTCACTTCTCCGTGTAAACAGGAAGGGAATCAGGGAGGGAATCGTTCCCAGCTGCCAATAAACCCTTGGCTGATCCGTGTGGAACATCCCTCCTCACTCATGTGCCAGCACAAACCCACAGCTCCTGATGCTGCAATCCCTTCGTTCCCATGTCCGTGGACCTGCTCCGCTCCCATCCTGCCGAGGAGCTGGAAAAATCCCCCCTGCAGCTCCAGTTCCATGGGAACAAGCTGCTGTCTTTCCAAACTATGCTTGTCCCTCGGAGGGATGATGCTGCAGCTCTACCACTGCCTACTTTTTATTTCTTTAGGAACACCAGCAATTCACTTTCCCGTTAGAGTCAAGCTCCTTTCAGATCCCATTTAATCAGGGGAAAGCAGTTTGGTCCTGGAAGCAGCCAGAGCAGCCCAAATCAGCCCTGCCTGTTCACTTCTTGCCTGGTTACCCAACCCTTCTGTTGCAAACTTCCTCAGGGAAGGGCCACCAGGAGGAGGAACAGCCCCCCAGGGATGCCAAAGCACTGGAATTCCAGCAGGAGGGAGGCAGCTTTTCCAGCTGGCAGCGACCAGGGACGGGACAGACAAACCCATCACCCCAAAGCCCCAGGGCAGGATCAGCCCCACCAGAACTATTCCTGCAATTCAGCACTGGACAATCATCTTGGAATTGAATTTGACCTACATGGAGTGTATTAAAAAATGACATGGAATTCCAAGGAGAGCCCCCTCGGGGAGCAGTTGGAGCTGCTGTAGGTAGGTGGCAGCATTAGAGCACGTTTGCTTTGCTTCCCCCATTGTCTGCTTTTCCTGGAGTTGGAGAACGGGGCTGGCCAGACCCTGCCCACGATGCCCAACAAGCTGTGGGATGCGAGGGAGTGGATTTAGGAAGCGAGGCAGGCAGAGATGCCTGATGGATGCGTGGATTTCTGTGCCAATCCCAGTTTTTCCTTTCTCAAAGCAATGACTGCCACTGGAATAAAACCCAGTGAGATGCAGAGATTCTCAGTGGGTAGCAGCTCACCTCTAAATAACCCAAAACTGATTTAGCTTTTCATGGACACAGCTGCCAGTGCCATCTTTCCCAGTACCCTCAGCATCCCAGGAGGAATGACCGCAGTGGGAACAGTTCCCCAGGAGAGGATTCCTCTGCAAGGGATGAAAATGCTCACAAGCCCTAAAGCTGCCAGAGCTCCAGGAGCCTTTGGACAAGGCTCTCAGGCACAGGGTGGGATTGCTGGGATGTCTGTGCAGGGCCAGGACCAAATCAGGTTCACAGGGGAATTACAGAACTTTGGATGCAGGATTTACCCTGCTGAGGGGGAGGACTCTGTTCTGTTCTGACCCATCTCAGCCAGGAAGGATCCTGAGATCCCTCTGAGCAAGTGCAAAGGAGCCATAAAACCCCAGAACCAAATTTAAACCCGAGCCAGCGAATACAGGGGGTGTGAGAGGGAAGGGAGGCAAAATCCCACTGCAAAAGGGTTTTTTTTTCAAAGCCTCTGGAGGACAGATGGAATTTTCTGTCAGGTAAAGCCCTGGTAGCTGGGAGCAGCTGCAGAGCAGTGTAATCCTGGGCAGATTACAGACTACTGACCCAATAATCCTGCCTGCTATTCCCAAAAAATAATAAAGAAACGAGTGTGAAAGGTCAGGGCATGGTCCCAACTGGCCCAGCCCCTCGTTCCTGCACAGGGTGGGAGTCTGGCCTCAGCCTGGGATCAAATCAGGTTCATGGGGAAATGACAGAACTTTGGAAGCAGGACTTGCCCTGATGAAGGGGAGGGCTCAGGATGACTCCAAGGAAACCTTAAAATGCTGCAGGATTGCCTGAGCATTAGGAAGTGTTTGTCAGCTTTCCCTCCCGTGGGTGTCTGGGGGTTTTTTTGGGGGGGTTTGATGTTATCAGGGCTGTTTGTTTGTGCAGGAGGAAGTGGAGCCGTGGCACAGCTGAGGGAGAGGTTTGGGGCTGCAGGAAGGGCAGGAGGGGAAGGTTTTGCACAAACAGCACGTGAGATAGAAAACAAAGCAAACTTTCCTTTCATCCCCTTTAAAGAGAAGCAAAAATGGGCTCCTCTGGCTCTGCACAAGCAGAAAAGAAGATTACATCCATGTCTAGAAGGAACATTAGTTCCTACATCATACATACTCATTTTTATCGCTTTAATGAGTTTGAGGCCTGGATTTATCCATGGCCCTGCTCCCATATCCCTGCAGAAAGTGGCTCTTGGTGCATCATTTTTGCAGAGTCAGATTTTCTCCTGGTTCTCCCTGCCCTGGTTGGTGGCCCAGGTCACTGCAAAGGCTCTCTTTGATTTTTAAAGGAATTTGTTCCATTACGTGAACTCTTCTCTGGCCTTTCCACACAAATTCCTTAAAATCCACCTTTTGATGAAGGAAATTTTCCATTTCTGAGGAAGGGCCTCAATACCATCTACAAACCTTTATCCACTGAAATATTTTCCAGCTGAACAAAAAGCCTGCAGTACATCAGGGCCATTCAGCACACAAGCAGGAATATTTAAGGAATTCCTTATTTGCTGGCACAAGGAAACAATTCTTCCAAGGGAAGAGGCCACAGAAGGCATCTGCAACAGCTCTAAAGGAAGTCTTTGGAGAGGGCTGTCAGATCCTCTCCTCTTTCCCAGTCCCCTCTCCAATGCCATGTCTGGTATTCCCAACACTGAACCTGTTCAAGGTTTATGTGCAGGTGTTGTAAAAATCTGGGAATTTCTTTAGAGGAGAGGGTTTGGAAAGCGCCAAGTGAAGCTTCCTTTTACCACACGGGGGCTGCAGAGTTAAGGCTGCAGGGAATCAGCCCTCTCCACCTGGAGACAGTGGTTTGCACCTCAAATCCACGTTTTCTCCCTCAATACCACCCCAAATCCACGTTCTCTCCCTCAACACCATCCCAAATCCACATTCTCTCCCTCAACACCACCCCAAATCCACTCTCCCTCCCTCATTACATGTCTGGCTGATGCAGTTGAGATCTCTTGTGGCAGAGGGTGAGATCCTAAATCCCTGAGTGCCAGGGCACAGATGGTCTTTAAGAACAAAATCTTTTCTCAGCAGCTGGAATTGCTGCAGAATCCCTCACAGTTTCTCCTCCTCCACGTCACTTTTCCTCGCCTCCCCCCCGGCAGAGTTCGGAGCCCATGAACAGCCACGTGTCCTGTAAAGCTCCCTGGGTTTATTCCATTCAGGCTGCTCAGGAAGCAGGATCCAAACCCTTTATCACTGAACCATCCATGCCAGGCCAGAAAAGCAATTAAAGTTGGGAAAGCTCATTAGCTCATTCCCAAAAGTCCAAGCCAAGGGTGTTCTTTACACACCAGTGCAGTTCCCAACTGTCCCGAGTGAGTTGGGATCCATCATTTCCCATTCCAAACCTCCAGCTAACACACCCCCAGCATCTTCCAAACCCTGGGCTGCACATCCATCATTCCCCACTCCAAACCTCCAGCTAACACATCCCCAGCATCCACACCTTCCAAACCCTGGGCTGCACATCTCTGATCCTGGAAGTGCAGCAAGGACTCACCTATTTCCCCTTCCACTCCAGGCAGGTGTCACCAAACACAACCATGAGGGTGCAAACCCCCAGGCAGCTCCACCCAGAAGTCCCACACAGGTGCTGCCTCCAGGGATGGACAGGAAGCTCATCCCAAACCTTGGGATGTGTGGAGAACCCCCAGAGTCCAGTCGGAGATTCCTGCAGTTTGTGCCCACATCGGGAGCACTTGGACAAGCATTTGGACAACTTGTAACTGAACTCCATCGAGTTTTCTCCACAATTCAGTCCCTCTGGAGCCTCCCAACATATTTCTCATTGCACTTGGATTACAGACTTGTTTTGCCTCCAAGGAGGCAGCTCTGGGCCTTCACTGATGCTGACATTTCAGAGACATTCCCCATGCGCAGCCCTTCCGCATCCCAGTTGGAGAAACATTCCTGCATCCTTCCCAAGCTCAGTTCCAGCCCAGTAGTGAGCATTGCAAGCACAGAAGTTGTTGTTGTGTTCAATATTAAATATAGCCCGTTTTGCTAACATGCTTCAGCTTCCAAGACTGAGAGATCACAGGCAAGAGCTGTCCCAGGAAAAGCCTCTTGGGATGAATCCCCTCCCAAACATTTTAACGATGAACAGAAGCAAAGGAATTTATCTGACATGATCTATAATAAGGTTTCAATATAACATTCAGCCTACAGCATTTCTAAATATGGCCAAAGATCCCTGGAGTTATTTGGCATTATTTCATCTTCCAAGGATTTTCTTTCACTGATTCTGCTGTGTTTGCATACACGGGATTCCACATCCGTCACGGAGCGAGCCCGGCTGTTGTTCCATGGGCTCTCACTGAGGTAAAACAGGTCTTAATCCAAGGTTGGCAAGTGCAGAATTTGGGATTATTTGTATTTACTTATAAAAAAAAAGGCCTTTTGACACCTGCTCAAAACTTGGAGATACAAGGAAAATTTCAAGCAGCTCCCTTAAATCAAGGGTTGGAGGAATCCTGGAACCTGCTGGGCTCATTCTCTTCCAATTTCTACCTCTTCCTAACACACGTTGCTGATTCTGTTGGGATATTCGAGGTAAGGAACCACCTGTCTTCTCAAAGCTCAAATCAGAACATGTCACCACAGGCTGGCACTCTCATTCCTCTTCCCAAACATCGGAAAAATACCCAGGGGAAGGAAATACGGAAGAAATTCTTCCCTGTGAGAGTGGTGAGACCCTGGCACAGGTTGCCCCATCCCTGGAAGTGTCCAAGGCCAGGTTGGACGGGGCTTGGAACAACCTGAGATAGTGGAAGGTGTCCCTGCCCATGGACAGGGGGTGGAATGGGACAAGCTTTAAGTCCCTTCCAACCCAAACCTTTCCATGATGATGCTGCCCTCACCTCACCCTGGAAGAGGAGGTATCTCCAGGCATCCCAGTGTCCTTTGGAGCAGGAATTCCAGCAGGGAGCAAAGCCCAGCCCACAGGGAACACTCACCATGACAGTGCAGTCCTCGGAGCCGCTGGCGATGACCTGGTCATTGTGGGGACACCAATCGATGTCCAGCACCGGCCCCGTGTGGCCACACACTGTGGGGTAGGACTTGTCAATCCTGCCTGTCTGGAGGGAAGAACAAGAAAGAGAGCTGTGAGACCCCGAAGGAAGGCGCTTCCCAACCCTCCGTTTGCCCTTTCATATCCGCAGTTCCATGAGATCTGAACTCGTGGATCAGCAGAGGAAACAAACCAGCAGCTCCTGTCCAGCATCAACGAGCTGGAAGCTCCCCACGGAGCAAGGAAAGGGTTCAGAGCTCCAGCACAGGAGGGCTGTGATCCCACATCCCCTGTGATCACACCACCCCTTTGTCCATCCCAACTTTCTGGGAAGAGCAAAGCTCTGGTTTCATCTGTGCTTCAGTGACAGCTGAAGACAACCAAGCTAAAAATGTCATTGGAGAGCATTGCTGGTCACTGAATTTACCAGTTCTCCCTGGTTTCTTAAAACAGAAGGATTTTGCTTGGATGGGAAGATTTTAGGAGGCAGTTGTGCAGAGGAAAATACTGTTTTGAGGAATAAATGTTGCCAGCATGGGCTGTGACAGCCACACCTGATCCACACCTGCCTCTCCATGGCCAGGGGACTGAGGCCACCAATGCCAAGCTCCCTTCAGGGACAACATTTCCAAAAAAAAGAGCCAATGAGCCACTTTAACCTGAACTGAGACAAACCCAGTGATGCCAACCCAGCTGATGCTGAGACATCAACTTTGTCCCTCGGTCTACATTTTGCTGAGGTGCTCCTGAGGATCCTGAAGCACCTGATCCCCCTCAACAACTAATTCCACAAAGAAGGAAAAGGAAAAGGAGAATCACTCTCATCATCCTTCTCTCTCTTGGCCAAGCCTGGCACACAAGGGAAGCAATATTTACAGTACTGGAGATGCACAGCAGTAGCAGCAGGGTGAGCAGGAGAGTCCTCCACTTCCACAGCCACACCCCTGATCCTGCTCCATGGGTTTTTGTTTCCAGGGAATGACCTTTTCATGATGAGTGATGGGGGAAGAGACACAACAGGGAGAGGTCTGGGATGGGGTCATCTTCTTTTGTGTTTAAACATGCAGAAGAAATGGTTGGAATTTCACTCCTGCCATTGGATGGTAACATTCCCCAACCTTGGAGGTGACATTCCTTAATTTATGCCTCCCACCCTGCTCCATGTGGGAGGCTGCTCCTATTCAAGGCTGATAACCAGAATAATGCTGGACATTGGGTTTTGAAGACAACTGACCTGGAGCTCTCCACAAACAGCAAAACAAGACCTTGATCCCAGAAGATCCCACTAGCTCCTAAATGGCCAAATTTAGGCTTCAAAAGAGAAAAAAGTCTCAGTGATTCAGCTGCTTTCGGAATTATTAAAAGGGGAAGAGTTGTGGATGAAAAGCCATAAACCTGCCATTCAAAAATTAAAGCCTGTGTAATCCCTCTTGGATGCCATAATGTGAAATAGGATTTAAAAAATTAATACACCCAACTGCCATGTAGAATTCATCCATTTTAATTTACCCAATTAAAAGGAGAACCATGCAGAGTGCACGAACTGCAGAAGGCACATGACAGACCACAGACAAATACAGGCCTGAACCAAAAAGGAAAAAACAGGAATAATAATGCAAAATGTCAGGGACTGCCTGTTCTGGCTCCCTGGCAGGAATCAGTGGGATTCTCCAGGAGAAGCTCCTGGTAATTATTTCCAGGCTGCACGAACGCTTGTCAGTTCAGTTTGGGGGGTTTACAGTCATTTATTACTGTGGGAAGGGGAAAAAAAAAATGCAATTTGAGCAAATTAAACCCCAAACTTCACCTTTCAGTTTTGATCACGATGAATCTGCAGAGCCTGAGCAGGAGCAGCCAAGAGCCTGTGACAGCAGTGACACCCAGGAGCTGCTTCCCACCATCTGTGACAGAGCTCAGCTCTTAAACCAGGATCTGCAGTTCCCTAAGGAGCAGAGCTTCCAGAATCTTGGAATGGGTTGGGTTGGGTTGGAAGGATCTTAAAGATCATCCAGTCCCACCCCTGCCATGGGCAGGGACACCTTCCACCATCCCAGGGTGCTCCAAGCCCCATCCAGCATGGCCTTGGACACTTCCAAGGATCCAAGGTCAGCCACAGCTTCTCTGACAGGGCCTCACCATCTTCATGGTTAGGAATTTCTTCCCAATATCCTATCTAAATCTACCTGCTTTTATCTTAAAGCCATTCCCTCACGTCCTGTCACTCCACCCCCTGACCAAAGCAGCTCGCCAGCTCTCCTGGAGCTCCTTTAGGCCCTGGAAGGAGCTCTGAGGTCTCCCTGGAGCCTTCTCTTCTCCAGGTGAACATCCCCAGCACTACCAGGCTGGCTCCAGCCCTCACAACATCTCTGTGGCCTCCTCTGGACTCTCTCCAACAGCTCCACATCCTTCCTGTGCTGGGATCCCAGAGCTGGAGGCAGCTCTGCAGGTGAGGTCTCACCTGAGCAGGGCAGAGGGGCAGAAATTCCCTGTGCATCACCCACAAACACCCCCCTGCCCCTGCCTGTACCAGGAGAGTGACACCCAAACCTCACTTCCAACAGGGAATGGGGACAGGAAAGATGAGGAATGGAGAAGTTATTTAGCAGCAGTGTGGGAGAGGCAGCAACTTCAAGCTTGTTTATCCACAAAGAATTATCAAACCAAGGAACAGAGGACAAACCAGAGCAGATGTCCCTCATAGCAGCTCCCTGGGATCTGGCAAGGAGACAACCCCAGGGAGATGAAGAGCCCAGGGGCATCAACATCTTCACTTGGGCATGAGAGGAGAGACTCTGCTGCTCACCAGTTGCCAGGAATCACCCCAGAACCATTCAGGTTGGAAAGACCTCCAAGATCATCCAACCTGTGCCCAATCCCCACCTTGCCACCCAGCCCAGAGCTCTGAGTGCCACATCCAGTCCTTCCCCTGGCCACCTCTGGGGATGTACAAAAACGAGCACCAAAATGAGACTAAATAAGGATGTCAAGGTGCTGCTGGAGGCCCCAGTGGGGCATGCACGAGCCCCAGCCCTTTGAGAGAAGCTCCCGCCTTGTGGTCAGAGGCACCAAACGGTCTCTGCAGAGCAGAGGAAACCACGGTGCTTTCCTGAGCACGTTCCGAGAGCTCGGCTGGGCCGCGCTTCCAAAGGCGCCACATCCGCCCCTCGCCACCGACAGCTCCACCAGAGACCCTCCCCAGGCACTGCGGGGACAGCACGGGACCAGCACCCACAGCAGCACCCCAGGGCTGAGCCCTCAGGGTGAGGAATCTGCAGCTTTGGACTCGGGGCTGGTATTTTACCACCTCTCCACGTCACTTTTCCAAATCCCGTCCGCCAGATTTCTCCTCCCAGCGGCACTCCGCTCCCTGGAGCAGAGAACTCCAATTCTTGGCATTGTACTGTGCTCAGAAAAGCTTGAAAAATCAGTATTTTAGGGGATTTGCCAAAGGGGAAAGACCAGGAAAGCTGCAGTAGGGTTAGAAAAACCCACCAGGCTGCAAAATCACCAAATTCCACGGTTTTAAACACAATTCCTTTCCAACGCCATCAGAATGCCACGAGGTTTGGCAACTCGGGTGCCAGCTGGGTGTGTTTCCATGCTACTCCAGTGCTCCCAGGTTTGGGGATTTATTTATTTATTTGTAAAATGTAATCTTTTAATTAGGAGAGGATTTAAAATAAATCTCAAGTGCTGATACACAGCTTAAAATTAACTTCAAGAAATTCAATCCTTCTCATAATCCACTGGGACTGTGGTTCGACACATCCCCGGTAACTTCTGAAATTTGGAGTTGTATTTTATAAAATGTTGGTCAAAAAGGTGAATTTGAGGATTTTTAATGAAGTTGGTGTTGACTGAACACACACTCAATATTCAGGTGTTTCAGCAAGGGGCAAATTTGCCTTATCAAATTAATTTTAAGTGCTTTCATGAATTCCAGATCAGAAAAATAAATGTTAGATCATCAGAAACATTAAACCCAGATCAGAAAAAAGTGAAAGATGAGAAGAAAAAAAATTATTAAATCCAAAAGGGATGGATAAGCAACACAAGAAAACTGTTCCTAAAAGTGGGAGTTTTATGAATTAATTTGAGTGTCTTGTGATCGTTTCTCTGCCAGAAAAGGGCATTTGGTGGCAGGAAACAGCTCATGGATTATGGTAAAAATATCAGGGAGAACAGCTGCTTCCCCAACCCATGGCTGTGCTCTTTGAAATCTCCATTTAAATTAGGGAAGTGGCATCGAGTTGCACAAGCCAAGACAGCTCCCCCCTCGCTCTGCACAAGTTTGAGGAAGGAAATCAGGTCACAACTGCAAAGTTTGAAACCCCAACCGACTGCACCTTTTCTCTGCTAGAGAAAATACTCCTCTTTTCTTTAAATTGTGGCTTTTCCTTAAAACACTCCAAGAGTTTCATCCAGGGAAGTTGAACTTCTGGGCACTGACCCTCCACCTCTGGCTGCAGCTGCTGGTCCTGGAGGAGGCACTTGGGAGCAACCTGGGCTGAAATGGAAGCTCCTGCCCATGTCCAAGAGCCATCAGTCACCCCACAGCCCAATCCAGGCATCCAGAACTAATCTGGAAGACTGGGAAGTGTTATTCCCAAAAGATCCACTGGAGAGTTCAGGCAATAAGAGACCACGGTGCTCTCCAAGGATCCCTCAGCAGTGCTCCTGTTCTCGTTGTCACCTTGGCAGCTGCAGGGCTGTGACATTGGATATTGGGGAAAATTTCTTCATTGGAAGGGTGGCCAAGCATGGAAGAGATTCCCCAGGGAAGTAGGGGAGTCACCATCCCTGGAAGAGTTAAAACACCAGGAGCTGGGGCATTTTGTGATGTGGTTTAGTGGGAATGGGGGCACTCGGTCACAGGTTGGACTTGATGAGCTTGGAGGCCTTTTCCAACCTTTACAACCTAAAGACTCCATGATTCTATCCCAGGCTGCCACAGAATGGGGACATGCTGGCTTTAAAAAGGAAAAAAACCCCAACATAAACAGTTCTCACACCCAACCCAAGCTGCAAAATCCCATCACTCGGAGCTGGGAGTGCAGCACAGCTCCATAATTTCCACGGATGTCTGTCCCAGAAATGGCATTACAATTAAAAAGGGTCAGAGTCACTCTTTTGTTCTGTCCCTAAAATATGATTTCCAAAGCAGTTCATCCCCCTGCTCCTTCCCAAGTGCCAGTGGGTATCCCAGAAGCTGAGGGTTCTGGATAAAGTGGTAAAACCCTGCTGCAGTTCAGAGGATGAGCATCCACCCAGAGAGAGCAGAGCTGCTGGGCAAGGAGACAGAGATCCACAGAGATCCACAGGCATCATCCCCATGAGCTGGGAACAGATGATCCAGAGCTCCATCAAGCACAATTTCCATTTTCATTATTGCACAAGGCCTTAAAATTGCAGAGATACTTGTACAAACCTCTGACTGTAAGACAGGGGATGGAATTTGCTGGGTTTTTTTCCCTGGAGGAATGAGATCCATTAGTTCCTCTGCTGCCCTCTCTTCCCTACTACATTAGAACCTGATGATCCATTGGAATCAAGCTGACAGTGATAAATATAAACTTCTTTTTATAGAGAAAAATCCAAGGTGAAATAAAAGGACAAAATCCATCACAATCCTCCTAAAATTACTGGAAAGGCTCAATAAACCCATCACAGCAAAACTTCCTGATTTTATTTTACACACAGGTCAGAAAAGCAGGGTTTTCTTTCCCCTAAATCCTTCCTGGTGGAATAGGAATTGGGAAGAGCTGCTTAACAGCTCTTATATGCCATGGATGAACACCAAGGCCTGTCACTTGCAGAACAACATATTCCTTGGAGAAGATCATTCCCGAGGTGTGCACGCCCCCACCCACATGCTAATTGCCTCTCAGGGCACCATCTGATCCCAGATCCTGCAGGAATGCTGCTGGTGTGAAGGGAATGCAGGAAGGGATCAGGAAAATGGAAAGTCTAATAAAAGCTATATCCAAAGGGGGCTGAATAAACCTCTGGTAAAGGCCTTACGTAACACAACTCGTGGCTGAACGGATCCCTCTGCATGAACTCAAACCAAAAAAAAGCAACATTTGCAGCAGGTTTTTCTGTGCAGGTAAAAACTGCAAAGAGTTTTTGAGGAGGGGGGGGGGGGGGAAAGGAATTTGTCTCCAGTTCTGCTGGAGCACAGACCCAGCACCAGAATCACCCCCTGAATCCAGGTGTTTCCAAGTCATCTTCCCCCAACATATCAGGAAACCCAGAGAATTTTTATCTGGAACCTTTCCTGTGTACCCAGAGCTTTCCCTGGGATGAGGCTCAGAGAAAACCAACTTTACAACCACAGCCCAGAACAAGCAGGGAAGTTTCCAGTTCTTCCCTGGTGAGCTGAGCTAATCCTGATTACCCTGGCTCTTATCACCTACACAGCCCTGACCGAGAGGAATTACAGCTTTTCCAAACTATGTGGCTCATTCCAACAGGGGCCAGCCCTCCAGACCAAGCAACCTGTGGGAATTGGATTGTCTGATGCTCAGCGGCTCCTGCGGGAGCATGGGAATGGCGAGTTCCTGGCAAAGCCCCTGCACATGTGCGTGCAAGAAAACAGGAAGTTCAGACAAAGCGTTTCCACAGCCAGCAAAGCCGGCTCGGCTGCTCCGGGAGCCGCGGGGATGCAACGGGGATGCAGCCGCTGGGTCTCCCATACCCCCAGCTGGCTGGGAGGGGTTTGAGAGAGCGGGGAGGGGAGAGACCCTCAGCAGCATGTGGGGGCTGGAGGCACGGACGGGACGTGGGTGCACAGGGGTTGTATCCCGCACACACGGGTTAATGACCGCCCATACTCATGGGTTAATTCCCGCACGCACGGGTTAATGAATTCCCACACTCAGGAGTTACATCCCGCACGCACACACACACACACACACACACACACACACACACGCGCGACACAACACACAC